>LPNX011210748.1:882405-957947 GCA_001517045.1 Pseudotsuga menziesii | reverse complement strand
ATCCTCATCTACAGTAAAACATGGGCTGAACATCTCCAGCATCTCGCTCTTGTAATGCAACTTTTCTCTGATCATCATCTCCATGCCAAAAAGTCTAAATTTGTTTTTGGCCAAAAGGAAGTTGAGTATCTCGGGCACATTATCTCAACATAAGGGGTTCATGTGGATCCTACCAAAATCACTGCCATGAACAATTGGCCGCCTCCGAAGACACTCAAGAGCCTTCATGGTTTTTTGGGGTTGACTGGCTACTACCGTAAGTTTGTCAGGGATTATGGGAAGATTGCAGCTCCATTAACTGCTCTGTTGAAAAAGGATGCTTTTACATGGACACATGTTACTGAGTGTGCATTTGACAAGCTGAAACAAACTATGTGTACTACACCTGTTCTAGCTATGCCCGATTTTTCCAAGCCTTCACTATTGAGAGTGATGCTTGCGGCAATGGACTTGGTGCTGTTCTCCTTCAAGATGAACACCCCATTGCGTTCACCAGCAAAACCCTTTCTGGTAAGAATTTACTGCCTCTACATATGAGAAGGAAATGATGGCTATTTTGCATGCAATACAAAAGTGGCGACCCTACCTCTTAGGGAATCATTTATGCATCAAGACTGATCACCAGAGTCTGAAATATTTCCTAGAACAGCGTGTATCCTCCCCAGCACAACAGAAATGGGTTAGCAAACTCATGGGTTATGACTATGAGATCACTTATAAGAAGGGTAAGGACAATATTGTGGCGGATGCCCTTTCTCGCACATTTGATGACCAAGGTTCTCTTTCCGCTATTTCTATGCTTGTTCCAAATTGGTTGCAATCGGTTCAACAGGGCTATGTCAATGACTCTTCATTATCTCACATCATCCAACGCTTGGACAACAACCCTTCTGTTGTCCCACATTCCTCTTGGGATGGTGCTTCACTGAGATACAAGGGTCGTCTGGTGCTTCCCCAGAACACAGCTCTTCAACAAGATATCTTCTATGAACTCCATGCTTCTCCGTCATCTGGGCACTCTGGTTTTCTCAAAACGTATGAACGGGCACAACGCAACTTCTTTTGGCAAGGCATGAAAAGGAAAATTCAACAGATGGTGGCTGAATGTGATACCTGCCAGTGCAATAAGGGTGAAAGAACACCCCTTCCGGGATTGCTCGAGCCCTTGCCCATACCTACCCGGATATGGACAGATATTTCTATGGATTTCATTGAAGGGCTCCCTAAATCTGGAGGGAAGACTGTGATTTTTGTTGTGTCAATGACTCTTCATTATCTCACATCATCCAACGCTTGGACAACAACCCTTCTGCTGTCCCACATTACTCTTGGGATGGTGCTTCACTGAGATATAAGGGTCGTCTGGTGCTTCCCCAGAACACAGCTCTTCAACAAGATATCTTCTATGAACTCCATGCTTCTCCGTCAGCTGGGCACTCTGGTTTTCTCAAAACGTATGAACGGGCACAACGCAACTTCTTTTGGCAGGGCATGAAAAGGAAAATTCAACAGATGGTGGCTGAATGTGATACCTGCCAGTGCAATAAGGGTGAAACAACACCCCTTCCGGGATTGCTCGAGCCCTTGCCCATACCTACCCGGATATGGACATATATTTCTATGGATTTCATTGAAGGGCTCCCTAAATCTGGAGGGAAGACTGTGATTTTTGTTGTGGTTGATCGCCTCTCCAAATATAGTCATTTTTGTGCTGTCAGCCATCCCTATACAGCCTCTTCCGTTGCTCAAATTTTCCTGGACCAGATCTTTCGTCTTCATGGAATGCCTTCTTCCATTGTCTCGGATCATGATGCGACTTTCACCAGTCATTTTTGGACAGAACTCTTTCACCACACTGGCACCAAACTGAAGATGAGTTCAGGTTGTCACCCCCAAACGGATGGTCAAACTGAAATTATCAATAAATGCTTGGAAACTTATCTTCGTTGCTTCTCCTCTGAGCAACAACATCAGTGGGAAAAGTGGCTCCCTCTCACTGAATGGTGGTACAATACCTCTTACAACACTGCCTCTAAAATGACTCCATATGAAGCAGTTTATGGTCAGGCACCGCCAGTTCTTCTTCCTTACACCCCCAGCAGTTCTCTAGTTTAGGCAGTTGACGCGGTCCTTCAAAACCGTGATGAGGTTCTTCGCATTTTGCGCGAAAACCTTCACATGGCAAGAAATCGCATGAAGCAACAAGCTGATCAGCACCGTTCTGAGCGCACTTTTGAAGCCGGTGATATGGTTTTTCTTCGTCTCCAGCCTTACAAGCAATCCTCACTAAAACTCAAAGGGCGTCATAAGCTCGCTCCAAAGTTCTATGGGCCATATATGATTCTTCAGAAGATTGGGTTTGTTGCTTATAAATTGGAACTTACGCCTTCTTCCCGCATTCATCCAGTATTTCATGTCTCTTGTCTGAAGAAAGTTCTTGGCACCAACATCAAAGGCCAAACTATTTTACCAGAACTGGATAATGAAGGATCCATCTTTTTGGAGCCGGAGGTTGTCCTCAATAAGCGCACTCATCAGCTTCGCTCTCGCTCTATCACAGAGGTCTTAATTCAATGGCACGGAATGCAGCCCGAGGATGCTACGTGGGAACCACTCCTTCAGATTCAACGACAATTTCCACATCTAAAGCTTTGAGGACAAAGATTTTTCTAAGGGGGAGGGGATCTTAGGAACCCATGTCTTTACTGTGTTAGTATATTGTTGTTGGACGCATATGCTTTGTAAGTCGTCCCATAGTAATTGTGGATCCATAGTTTGTGTTATTGTTGTTGGGCGCATATGCTTTGTAAGCCGCCTGTAGTATTTGTTGATCCATAGTTTATATTGGCCCATGGTTTTGACCCATAGTATTGGCACCTATTTGTAGTATATAAGTGTGTGTTGAGGCCAAGGAAGTCACCGTGAAGTTATTTTGTATTGAGCTTGCTCAAAGGAGGTTGCCCCCTCGAAGTGGCCTGCGATTAATATAAAAGTGATTTTGAGTTCTACTGCTATATCGTGTATTTTGATTACTTGTTTGCTACAGGGTCCTCACAATCTCAGGCAAAGTATCCTAGTTTCCCACAGTTGTAACATATGACTTGGCCTCTTCCTCGATCAAATCCTCCTCCTCCTCCTCCTCCTTGTTGTCCTCGGCCTTAAAAATTTCCACCCCCCTTTGTTGAGGGTATTGTTGTTGTGGTGGATACTGGTTTTGTTGGTATTGTGGATGAGGATACTGAGGTTGTTGATATTGCGGTGGTGGATATTGAACATGATGGTACTGAGGCTGCACTCATTCAACTTGCATATGCTCATAATTTTTCATCAAGTAGGTATCCACCGTCTTTTCTTGCAGCAGCTGAAGTGCTCTGTAGTCTTTTTCATAATGTCCTACTGATTTACAAAATTTACAATATAGACTAGCTAGTGCACTTACAATCTTCTGTAAATACATACATTCTTCGGACTTGTGGCCCCTAGTCTGACATATCCTACACCAAGGAATTCCATGGGTGTTTATCGGGTTCGACGCTCCTATCGCGACGTAGTTCATGAGTGTCGGACAATTGTCTTTATGGTGTCCATCTGTTCTACATCACATACACCATAGTTCTTCTTGGACTTCTTTGCCCTTCTATATGTCCTGGAGTTGAACTGTAAGATTGGTCAACTGTAATTGAATTTGCATCATTCGTGCACAGTTTCTCCAATTGGTGAGGATTCTAGCTTCATGGCTATTTCAAGGGCTTATTTCTGTGACACAAATTTCTGTTGCATCAATGGGATTCGGATGTGCGGTAGGAAGGCAACAATGAACCATTCCTTGTGTTATACACCTGACATCCATAAGCTCACTTTGGCCATTAATGTCTTGAATCTTTGGTCAAAGTCCTAAACAGACTCTGTTGGTAGCTGCTTAATTTCTTTTATCTTAGTAATGCACTGCAACTCATACTTTGGCTTCCTAAACTCATTTATCATGTCCACTTGAATCTAGTCCAACGTTTTTTGGGCAACCTACTGGCACTATAGAGAATTTCATGTAACATTCAAGCGCATGATCTCACAGAGTCATGATCATCTGTGCTTTCTTAGTATTCTCATCTTGGATCTGTCGCACAGTCCATACAACTTCACAAAGAAACCAATGTTTTTCTGGGTCTTCCAACCCATTTCCATTGAATATTGGTAACTTAATGTCAGTCCTAGCCATTGTATTAACTACTGGTAGAATTGGAACTAAATTTTAGCTAGCCAAACTCCTTTGTATGTTATTTACAATGTTAGTACTACTTGTATTTACATATGCACTTGGAGATAAGTCTCTAGATTTTACCTCTAGCGATGCGTGTGGTGGTGTAGGCAAGCGGTACCCACATTTCAGATCCGGAGCTTCAGTCGACTCTTCTTCTTCTTCTTTAGATATCAACTGATATTATTCTTCTTTGTCGCAAGAACCTTCATCCAAGTACGATGCAAGATCGTAGTCTTCTTCTTCTCTAGTTGTGTTGCAACTCCCTCTTCTTAACAGAGTCTTTCTTTGCTTCTCCAATCTAAATCTTCTTCCACTTCTTAAACAACTAGACTCTAGTTCAGTTCCACTATTTCCAGGGAACATCTCAACTGAGGCTGCATCATTTTTCATAGAGTTCTGCTGCGACATACCCACTCTTTTGCACACAGCTTCCACTTGTCACATTCATGGAATGTCTTTTTCACATACAAGCATTTTTATCCACGCCTTTGAAGACAACAGATATCTACCATCTGGTCCTTGAAAAAATTTATGCTCTGCCTCACTATATGAGGTTATTATGTCAACAACAAAACAAGTAATGTATCCCTCCAAGATATTATCTATCAAAAAATATACATCCCTCGACATAGGGTTGCTTAATCTTTCCAGTCGGTCAATCAATTGAGGATTCCACTCCTTCGGTTCTTTTCCTTGGAAATTTCTTTGTTGGGTTGCCAACTTAGACAACCACTCATGCAACACAATGGGAAACTTGAAAAAGAAAATCTCATGGATATATGTATAGAGGTATTGACCCAACCACTATGTTGGATTCCACCGAGATCCTTTGCTTTCTTCCAATGCAAATTCTAACGCTTTGAAATCCACCCAATCTTGGATCTCAGGTTTTGTTGGTTCCCACAACATATCCCTCACCAAAATGATTTGGGTCCCAGCAACGAAACCATTTGTTGGATTTTATCTCTCCTCCGAGGACCCTGACCTAGGTTCAGTCCCTTCTGCTTAGCGCAACAAAGCCCAAGATATCGGCCCGACAAAGTAAAGCTTAGTCGGCAACACCTGTGATGCAGATGCAATCTCTGTTAGGATTTATAATCCTCTCTTGTCCATACTTAGTCTATTATATTATATTTTTACGTCGATAGACGTTTTTATTTGAGATTTGGGGTGGACTACGACCTATGATTTTTCATCTACGGACGAGAATGACACAAG
Source organism: Pseudotsuga menziesii (assembly GCA_001517045.1). Lineage (NCBI taxonomy): Eukaryota > Viridiplantae > Streptophyta > Pinopsida > Pinales > Pinaceae > Pseudotsuga > Pseudotsuga menziesii. The sequence goes on along the minus strand of LPNX011210748.1, from coordinate 952,471 downwards.
TGTACTATCGAGATTGATTCTATGGCAGTCGTTCAAAATTCAAAATAAACAACTAGCATAACCACTTAACTTATGGCTTGTGAACACTGATAGGTCGCAAGTTAAGGGCCACAAATAAGTTAGCAGTTACTTGTTCTCACCTCATTGTCGTGAAATGAGTTATCTCTCGCAATTATCTCTTACAAAGTGTGAGTTATCCATGCAAAAAACTAGGAGTTATCCATGCATCAACTACCAATTATCCATGCATCAGTTATTTTTTAGATTTTTTTAAATAATGATTTATTTTGAATTTGTAACGACTGTCATAGAATCAGTCTAGATAGTACACTTGTCTCATCCTCGTCCATAGATGAAAAAGTATAGGTGCTTTTCCACCCCAAGATCTCAAATTAAAACACCTATAGGTGTAATTATAAAAAAAGGAATATAAAAAATATTTGGTAACTTGATGATGAATGGATAACTGGTAGCAATGCATGGAAAACTCATAGTTGATGAATGAATAACCAACAGTTCATGGGAGACAACTAGAATAATGTGAGAAAAAAGAAAAAGAATATAAAAAATAATCGATAGCTGATAAATGGATAACATGTAGTTGATAAATGGATAACTAATAGTTGAAGAATGTCGGTGATAACATGTATCTAGGAATGGATAACTCACAGAAGAATGTGAGATAAAAAGAAAAAGTATAAAAAATAATTGATAATTGATAAATGGATAACGGATAGTTGAAGAATGTATGTGATAACATGTATCTAGGCATGGATAACTCACACTTGAACCCATTTAACTAGAAGAATATGAGGAATAAAAAAAAATTTCCAAATTGTCTTCCATTCCCTAACTATCTCTCAACCTTTTGATCCCTATTGACGTGATCCAACCACAAACTATGTGGGTGTGCTAGTCCTAACTTAGGAGTCATTAATTAATATTGGGTCCACTTGGGATATTGGTGCCACTAGTACCAACCACTAGAATATGGGGAACACATATAGAGGTTAATTGCAACTGACTACATGTTCATGCATCAGTTTATGTGCCTCTAAGACCAATACCTACAATTTAGGAGCCACTAGGAGTGCCACCACCAACCTCCTCTAATTGTTGCTAGTTGGTAACTAGTTAAGCTAAGTTGTGCTCCAGTTACATTCAACTAGATGTACTCCATTTCAGTTAGCACCAGTCTTGCACGGTTGCATGGGGTTAGGCTCCTATTCTCACCTACCTCATCAATTTAACTGGTTTAACTGGTTGAGAGACCGAATTAGACATTTGGAGTTAGACTAGTGAGCTTTGATAGTGATTTAGACACTTCTAGTTAGCCAGTCACTCCGATTGAGTTGGTAGATTCGAATCCTATCCAAATGATTCGAAATCTCTTTTATGTAACAATGTTGTATACTGCTGGAATTAATGAAGATAATACTGTAATTTTATTGAGCAATTCTTATCTGTTTTCTGTGAAATTTGTCTTGTTCAGTGTGTATTTTTCATTCCATTCCACTGCATAATTAACCAATTAAATTGCACTCATTGCCTATAAATCAATGGAACAATAATTTAAACATGGTATTAGAGCCTATCCAAGCAAGCAACAAGTCTGTCCAATCTCCATTGTACACTAGAAGCAGTTGGGTTTCCACATAAGCCCTGCAAAGTGTGCATTGCTAATTTTGGACTCGTCCAGAGAAGTCTCTACAGGTGTGACAAACCCTGAGAAAGTGTACATGTCAAGATATAGATCTTTTGGAACAATATGTCTGGCCTTTTCTCCAAGCTTGCGCTACCTTAATGATTCTGTTGAATACCCAAAGGATCTCTGGACAGAATTGGATAGAGCCTTTAGCAAGCACAATGAGTATCATTATAGCAATTCAGAGAGCACACCCAACACCACATGAATGATGATGATAGATATTTTGGAACAATATGTCTGGTCTTTTCTCCAAGCTTGCGCTACCTAATTGATTCTGCTGAATACACAAAGGATCTCTGGACATAATTGGATTAAACCTTTGGCAAGCACAATGAGGATCATTATAGAAATTTGGAGAGCACACCCAACACCACAAGAGCTATTTATTCAAAAGTATCAGCCTCTATTCTCACTAGTGAAGTTGTTCAAGATGAAGAAGAAGCAAAATCTTCCACATAATCAATTCGAATTGAAGAAAGTCTCCTTGGAGTGACTCCTTCTCCTGCTGCTCCAAAAGTTTATGAGATCTCTGATATCTCATCTTCTCATATAGTTGATCCAGAAGAAGACATTTGAATCTCTATTATTGAATAAAAACTCTCCTTCCATTCCATGCAAACATTCTCCAGTGATTCTTCTATTTTAAATTTTGTGCATAGTTTACCAGCGATTGCTTCAAAAAATGAAGAGGAATTCGATTTCTCTCTCTCTCTCTAATGTTGTCGTTGGTATGCAAAAAATTAATACTTTGGATTTTTTAGAAATAATATCAGATTGTAGGAGTGATCCATTCACTCTCAATGATCTAGAGCTTCTAGCAAATTCCTACATAATTGCATGCACCAATACTCAGAGTTTTGTTGAAGAAGGAGAAAATTGTGCATGTACCATCTCGATGGAGCACTTGGAACCATTGTTCCACACTCTTGGATCTGGTATGAACTTATTTGGATTTGATATGATATTATTTGGTTCAAGTTTTAAGTTTCAAGAGACTCGAGTAATACTTGTAGTTGTTCTCATCAATTTTGATGTGAAAAATCAAGTACCAAAAGTCTCTTTCAAAATTGTTGTTGGGGATTTGATGTCAGTTTTCTCTTACAAGTTTGATGATATTATATATTTGTGAATCTTTGGATATTTTGGAAAGAATATCAGATTTTAGGAGTGATCCATTCACTATCATTGATATAGAGCTTCCAACAAATTTCTACATGATTGCATGCATCAATACTTAGAGTTTTGAAGAAGGAGAAAATTGTGCATATATCATCTCGATGGAGCACTTGGATTTGTTCCACACTCTTAGATCTGATAAGAACTTATTTGGATTTGATATGATCTTATTTGGTTCAAATTTTTTGTTTCAAGAGCTTCTGGTAATACTTGTAGTTGTTCTCATCAATTTTGGTGTGAAAAATCAAGTCTCGCAAGTCTCTTTCAAAATTGCTCCGGAGGATTTGATGTCAGTTTTTTCTCTCATGAGTTTGATGATATTATATTTTGTGAATCATTGGTTATTTTTGAAGCTATATCGGATTATGGAGCTCAAGTATTTTCTCTCCACAATCCCAAGGCTTCTCTACCTTTCTATTTGATCACATGCTCATCTCCTCACATAACTAGTAAAGATGGAACCATTCTGCATTTGCTTGTACAATTGCTCCTAACACTTGGAGCTGATTTTCACATGGTTTGATGTTCAAGGTTGCAATATATCATTTTTTTGGGTTTTCCTCACATTGTTCGAATTCTCAAGCACTTTTTCTCTCTCATTAGTTGATCTCAATTGCTCTACATGGGTCCAGCTTTCATCTTGCAGTCGTCTATGTTCCTGATTCAGTTGAGCATTTTCTTGTTCTTCCAAAGAGGAAAATTCCTCTAGACATAGTCATTAGTTTGGAGAGGTTCACATGCACAGCTTCAGGATGCTGCTGCACAAAAGAACCATACTGTTGCATAGTGCTGCAAAGTGCAGCAGATTTTTTGCAAGTTATTTCCCAAAGAGGAAGATTTTTCTCCTAAAAATAGCTTGTATTTCTTATTCTTGCTTTCTTGAGGGGTGGTTTTCCCATGAGGCTTTCCTCTATTTCCTTGGTTTATTAAGCAAATTTTAATTATTTTAGATTGTAATGGGTAATTTTTTTCCTTGTTGCCAAGGCCCACAGTTGTTCGAGTTAGAATTAAGTAGGGGTGTTAGGATTTATAATCCTCCCTTGTCCATACTTATTCTATTAGATTATATTTTCCTAACTTAAGAGTCATTAATTAATATTGGGTCCACTAGTACCATTGGGTCCACTTGGGCTATTGGTGCCACCAGTACTACAACAACTAGAGTGTGGGGAACTCATATAGAGGTTAATTGCAACTGACTGCATGTTCATGCATAAGTTTATGTGCCTCTGAGACCCATACCTGAAATTTTGGAGCCACTGGGAGTGCCACCACCAACCTCCTTCATTAGTTGGTCGTTGGTAACTAGTTAAGCTAAGTTATGCTCAAGTTACATTCAGTTAGATGTCCTCTATTTTAGTTCACGCCAGCCTTGCATGGTTGCATGGGGTTAGGTTCCTATTCTCACCCACCTCATTAGTTTAACTGGTTTAACTAATTGAGAAACTGAATTAGACATCTGGAGTTAGACTAGTGAGCTCTGATAGTGGTTTAGACACTTCTAGTTAGCCATATAGTCAGATTTAGTTGGTAGATTCGAATCCTATCCACATGATTCGAATTCTCCTTTATGTAACATTGTTGTATATTGCTAGAATTAATGAAGATAATACTGTAATTTTACAGAGCAATTCTTATCAGTTTTCTGTGAAATTTGTCTTGTTCAGTGTGTATTTTTCATTCCATTCCACTGCACAATTAACCAATTCAATTGCACTCATTGCTTGTAGATCAATGGCACAATAATTCAAACAGTCTCACCCGATATATCTTTCTTAATGGGTAACTTCCAGAACCACGTTTCCGTAGTTGGGTGGGGGATTTATGGTACATCGGTCCCTTAGCAAGGCACTCAACGAAGCCTGGGGGTGGATTATTTATGCTTACTGTGAATAGTTAGACCACGACCCAACTTCTCTTTTGTAATTATCATAACAACAATCTTTGTGTAGCATACTCGTATTCAACCGATACAGTGCGACTGATATACATTCATTCGTTCACAAGCAAATCTATAAGCATTCATTCAAGGCAACATTTATATAGGTAACTCAAACACATTCAACATTCATGCATATACAAAAAATATAACGTGGAAACCCATTCGGGAAAAAACCACAAAGGTGCTCTTCATCTGGCATGAGGAATATATGCACCTTTCGTTTGCACACTAAGTGACAGACTTTGTTCTAGATCTTCCTCTCTATCTTTACAGACTCTTTCTTCCTCTCGTGCTCTCTAATCTTCTCTTCTGCTTTCTTCCTACTCAACTCTCCTAATGATCCGCACACGGCCTAGATCGACTCAACTTCTCCTACACTTTTGCGCACTCAGATGCATAGTCTTCAACTCGTATGTACTCAACAAACATTGACATACACAAAATACATAACAACTAACAGTTTAAGAGTACAAAGCTAACAGCTAAGAAGCTAACCCGCATACATCTTGGGTTTCTTCTTTTATAGACTCTTTTACGGACTCGTTACAAACTCTTTACCTGTCTCTTTCTCAGTCGATTTCCTATACTTAAGCAACATGTTGTCTTTCCTATTCTAGTAACACCTAACAGTTGGCACTAATGACCTAACTTACAAAGATGCCTTCATACGTGTGGTTTCCGTCGGCTCTAGCCGAACTCGTACCCATGATCTTTATGGCCTGTCACTTTCTAATTGTTATGCCTTACTGTCGTTTTCTAGACGTTATGCCACTTCCACGCCTTTTGATATTTTTATTTTGTCGCATTTTCCCTTGTCGCACTCCTTCCTTTTGTTGCGACTTCCTCTCTTGTCATGCATCTTCTTTCTTCTTCCTTCTTGACACTGCTTATGTCGCAACTCCTTTCTCTTCTTCTTTATCTCTTCTCCATACTCAGTCATAATTCTAATTGAATTATGGCTTCCTTTCCCTAGGCCCAACAAATCCATTAGTATGAAGACTCACAAATCTGCTAATACCACTAGAGTAGAACAAGTTTTATTTTTTCACATTCATATTTTCCTTTACTTGTTTTTCGTAATTGATAAAAATTTGGAGAATCAACTCTGACCATGTACAGTTTTTTCCTCTGGTCAATACAGACAGTGCACCCCTATGTGGCCTGTAGATATGTCTCTGGGCTCTATATGCGGCTAAAAAAATATAGCCTTGGAACTATTGTAACAACGAGTTTTTTTAATCTCAAACCAGTGCTTTTTTTTGTTCAACATGACAAAACCAATTTAGATTGTGATGAAATTTGAATCTTATTAAATACGATATAAAGATGCCATGGTTTAAGGACTTCTATGGATTGTTCATTTTTTCCAATAATCTAAAATTTTAATGAACAACTCAACATTTTTGGTAAAAAAAAATTAACGAAGGAGAACTCAACATTTTTGGTAAAAATAACTTGGAAGAATGTTTATAGATTGATCCAAATGCACACACCAAATATCAACTAATTTTTTCCATTTATTAAAAAACAAAACAAGTGATAGATCTACACATAAGGTCTAAAATCTGAAAAGAGCTTTTTAAATTAATGAAATTGCACCTATCAAATATTTATACCACATAAAGTGAGCATCAAGTGCATTTCAAAGGGATGAATGCAGACTTGCTTAAAAAAAAAACAATTTCATTAATTGAAAAATGAAATTTTATTAAAGGCTTCCCAATGAGATTGCAATGATAACAATCTTGAAAAGATCAACAACTAGGGAAAAATAGGGACAAATTTTACATTTGCTCACAGTGGCTGAATATTGGTTCAATGAGAGCTAGAAAAATGACGTCACAAACTTCAAGAATGGAAATTGAGATCGAATTAGGGGTTATAATCCTAAAGACTATTATCGATTTTTTTTCCAACAAACCCAGTTACAATGACATGAGCAACATAGACATTGAATGGGATTTCAATGCGAATTACAACTGAAAAAAATAGTAAAGTGTCATTGTTGAAGTAAACCCAAGAGTGGATGCCAGAGATTCTGAAGATAGTGAGTAGAAAGGTCTATTGACGGTTGCAACTTGAAGCGGACTAGCTCAAGGTAGCTATTAAATTAGGCCCATTCTTTAATAGGAATCTCCCTCAAGATACGAGAATTGGGATCTATTTTCCACCTACATAAATAGAAAACAACCAACATCCTTGCATGTCTCCTAAAGTCAAACCATGCCTCATTTCCACAAGCATGAAAAGGCATGGGAAATGCAATGTTTTGATATTATTGTTTTTTTACGACGTTGTTGACAAAAAAATATGTGGCTGCAAATTGATTTTGGTGATTTTTTTTTGCATACCATTGACAAAATTGTTCTATACAACAAAATGGATAACAATGACTGATCAACATGCCTGAAATTCTTGTATGAGTGTCTTGGAGTAATATTACGAGGTTTGGCAATGGCAAGATTCAAGAATGACAAAATCATAGTCTGATTCAAGAATGACAAAATCATAGTCTGACAATTGTTGACAATTGTGGTTTAAACTGAGTATGTCATCTTAGAGTTCAACAAAGATCTCAGAAGCTAGAGATATTGTCAATTAATTCTGGTTAAAACCTGGTTCCATATTTCAGACTTTTGTGAAGAACCCAGCAGATAGATGCAATCTGAATTTTTTATCATTATTTAAAACAAGTATGAGATTATAGACTGTGGTGAACACTTAATTTCACTGGTTTGTTGTAATTTCCCAATGAAGTCGCAACGTCGCTCAAGAAAAGGCCAGAGTACGTGGGAGCACCATTTCACTCCTAGATCTCTCTTTGTCGAGAGGAGTTTTTAAACAATTCAATATTAACCTCACAGAAGAGGCACAATTACTGTGAACACACTTCACTTGCCGTGTATTATTTACATCCATTATAAAAACTACACTCGCAGTGCCTTTTTTTTTTTTTCTGGCAGAGGAGCTAGGGCCAGTTTATTATATTTATTAGCATGAGAGGCAGCAGGGTTGTAACCAGTTGCGTTTAAAGAGAGAAGGAGATTATGTTGAAACCTAGCACGATAAATTGGACAATATACAAAACAGGTGTAACAACAACTATGAAATCTTGACCACAACACAATGTTGACAGAGGTGTCACAGTTAAAGCAAAGATATAACCTCTGCTTTCTTGACCAAATATATGGATCCACTTCCTTAGACCCCCGATGCAAATCCATATAAAATTAAAGGACGATATGCAATAACTTAAAAGAGCAGACCATTTTTTTTACTGGCGAAAAGCCTAACAACTTCGTCACCAACCAAGCAACAATATCCACAGAATTGAGCAAATAAATAAGAAAGATGACAAAGAAATGCGAAAAATGTGCTCAAGATCAAGAACCAAGCTTGTTTTCCTTCAATGTTAGTCAATTGAGTTGTTGTTATTATATATATTCAACTCAAAGAGGAGCAATATAATATAGAAACCTTGCCTTTAAACAGGGCAAAAAATATATAACATGCCCTACGATATTTAATGCGCTGGCGGCCTTGCCATTGAGGCCCATACGCCATAGTATGTACAATTATAAAGGATAAGGAAAGATGTAACAAAAAACAATAGAGCTGGCAATATGAAGTTCAGGTAAAGAATGCCACGAGAATGTAGAACAACAGCATGTGATCCGCCTTGAACGTGATCCTCGTAGAAGACAGAAACCAAAAGAGGCAGTCGTTGGAGACACTTCGAACGCCAAAAGGTGCATGCACGAACCCTGAGAACATGCCAAATGATATCGTTCTTGGCACACTAACTCGAGTCTCAAGAAGGATCCCAAAGATTTAAACATATATTTCTTACAGCTGCCAACGACTAAAGCATGGATTCAATAATGATGTCCATCTTTTTCTTTAAAAAGACATTCGTTGTCAATAATGATGTCCATGGATTCAATAATGATGTCCAACGACTAAAGCATGGATTCGTTGTTTGTTTTGGAGAGTCTAAGTGAACAACAATGTATACTGTATTCTTTATCAAACCATATGCAACAATAGTCTGTCTATCGTATTCTCGTCCACACATGATAGGATTTCTGGCAGAAAATGATCATTTTCTGTTTACGTGAGTTCATCGCAAGGTCTTGGGCCACAAATGCCTAGGCCTACGCCACCTATATGGACAAATAGGAAGCAAGATAAGTCAAAATTTAAATAATCCCCTCAATTTTTTTTGATAAAAACTATAGCAAAAACATTTAAAATGTGAAAAATTTGAACCCGCCTCCTAAATTAATTCACCTAAACGAATCATATATATCCCTGTCATATATATCCCCTGTCGAGGATATACTAAGTTTAGTGAAAAATAATACTATGAAATCATGATAACTAAAGAATATTGAAAAAAGTTAGAGATCTAATCAAACTTCCAAAATAAAATATTTAAATTTTCATTTAAAAAAATAAAGTTTAATATAACTCGAGTGAAAATAATACTTTGGAATGTCGAATCATAATAGATTGTGCCCATATGCTATAAATTAGAGACATTACTTAAATAAAAAAAATCCATTTTGTGCATATAATTCATTTACACAACATTATATGTCAATCTTATTTTTATAACTAATTTAATTATTCTGAATAATATTTGTAAGTTAAAAGTATGTTTTGTATTTGTTTTTGTTCATATTTTATTTAATATTTATGTAAGATTTATAATAATAAAACGGATTTTGGGATCAATACAAACAAATTTCATAATTGTCAAAATATGTTTCTTCTCTCCTTAATAGAAGAGGTGCATCGGTTGTTGAACAATTTTGATTCTTATTCATGTCATCATGTATACAAGGAACGAAATGTCGTTGCAGATAAACTTTGCAAGGATGGGTTGCTCATAATCTTTGGACAGTGGAAGATTATTGAAGTGCCATATGAGACATTTTTTGAATACTTCCATCGCCCCTTCATCGACGGTTTGGCCCCTCAACAAACACGCATTGACTAACTCTTCTCAGACATGGTTGGTTCAAAGATATATTTTCCTTTTTTCTGATATATATGTAATCTGTATTTGTGGATTGCTTACATGGCCACTTTTGTAGATCCACGAAATCATCATACTATGCTTTTTACTATACATGTACAAACCATTATGGTCAGGATGGGGGCACATATGATTTATGTGATGGAATAGTTTCATTTTGAAACCTTTTACATGAGCCTCTGGGCAATAGACTAGAAATGCATGGAAACATGCATTATGCAGATGTAATTTTGTTAATTGTTTGATAAAATTACGTTTTTTTCCATGAAAAAAAATTATAATAATAAAAAATGGTTACATGTGTATATATTTATTTTTGTAGAAAAAGTGTGTATATCTATATTATTTTTATTTTTTTTCTATGAAAAAATTTGCAAATAATTTTTTTTGTATTTTTATGCATTTTACAAAGTGTGCCTAGTTTGAATCCTTTGGTGCTAATTACGAGTTTTTAATTGGTATGCACGATGATCTAGGCACACAACAAAGATAATCCAAAACTTTAAGATATCGATCCTACAACCTCTTGCATAAAGCTCTTAGGATTGACTAGGTATCTAAAATTCAAATGTTCCCAGAGGTCCTCCTCGTGCTTGGGAAATTATCTCTCTAGTGAGGGGGCGAGGCCAAAGTCTCTTATGTCGAATGCGGCACAAGTCAACAACAAGGTTTTGGAAGTTCCTCATCACAAGGCATTTGATATGGAGATGGCTTCTTCACTTATAGGTAAGTTGCAAGCTATCTATCCATTAATGTTCAATTTATTGAATGAGAAATATATAGATTTCATTCAAACATATGATATGCCTTTGGACTTTGGGGTAGTCAATGCACGTGGAGAATATGGTGGAAAACCTCAAAAAGTTGTCCTCTTTCTTCCTTAGTTTCTTCTGATAATCCTTCAACAAATTTTGGTTGTGAGTCGGGGCACTTTTGTAGACAAGGAGTTGGGTATGGCCGACTCCAATCCCGTTTTGGTAGGGGTTATTGGTTATAGTGTAGAGTTTGTGTTAGATGGTGCCCCTATTATGGTGAGGATACTTTGGAGGATCCTAGTCTTATCCTTACTAGTTTGGAACATGAGTTTCCTTTGCAACCATAAGTCCTGCCTTGCTTAGTTCAGAGCCTAGTAGTGATACTTGTGTGGATGTGTCCCTTTCTTCCTATCCGATTGTGGATGAAATTATTAGCTCCCTTGTACAAGGAGGTTCTAGAAAGGGCTCCCCTTACTGTCTTCAATGGGTCCTTCCCCAAGCGTAACACGAGCTCTAGTAAGCCTATTTGTGTTAGAAAGTTTGAGCATATCAATGAAAAGGGGGGGAATAAGGGGGATATATAAGGGGGTCTTTCCAACTTAGTTGTTTTAGATTCCTCTTCCATTCCATGTCTCTCTCAAGTAGCCCCTGGTTCAGTTTCAAGGAAGCTATTATCTTCACAACCTCAAGCCCTGACAAAGAAGGCCCTGGCAAGGGATAAAAAATTATTATTATTTCTCTAAATGTAAGGGGAGTGGAAGACTCTCCTAAATTAAGAACCCTCTAAAGGATGATCATATGTGTAAAACCAAACATGTTACTCATTCAAGAGACAATGGTGACTAGGGAACAGGCTAGGGAGATTTTCTCCAAGGTTAGGATAAGTGCACTATTGATGTAGAGGGGCAGTCTAGGGGTTTGTTGTCGGCATGGAACACCTTTTCTATGTTTTGTAGGAATCATTTTAAAAGGCACCTTCATTGATCATGGGAAACAATTGAATATCATAAATTATTATGGTTCATACAACAACAAAAGGCATTTTGATATGGTGTGGTTAATGAAGGTATTAAACTTGCACAATATTATTTTCTATGCGGATCTCAATCACACGGTCTCGACTAATGAGGTTTGGGGCTCAAGGGCTAGGTGTGACCCCTTAGCAGATTTACTTAATAAAATTACCAACAATGCTCATATGATCGATGTGATTCCTTCTCCTTTCTTGCCAACCTGGAGGGATGGTAGGACTGGGGGCCCCAGAGTCTCAAAGCACTTGGATAGGGTTTATGCTTATGAATCCTTGACATATAACGCATCCATATTTAGATATTGGATCTTGGATATAATGGTCTCATGTCATATGCATGTGGTATTCCATATGGATAAGGGGGCACAACAAAAATCCTCCCCATTCAAATTCAATCATTCGTGGTTAGAAGAGGAAGGTTTAAAAAAAATCATCAAGGAAAAGTGGTCAGCGTTGGACACTAGTGGTGAATCGAGTGCCTTGCAGATTTTGGTTAGAAAACTTAAAGCTCTTAAATCAAAAGTCATTAAATGGGAAAAGGAAAAGAAGATAACATGCAAGGAGGAACTAGTGGATATTGAATTCCAAATTAAAGACATTTTTCAAAATGCCCATTCACAATGTCTCAATGCATCATAAAATTCCTAGGTAGTGTCTTTGGGAAGTAGAAAGGAAAAGATTCTTAAAATTGAGGAAGAGTCGTGGAGACTAAAAACTGGGTGGGGGGGTTGGATCACCCAAGGAGACTAAAACATTAGCTTTTTCACAAATGTGCCTCGAATAGGAATAACATGAATTCCAATTAGGAGCTAAAGAATAATAATGGAGATATTCTATCTTATCAAAGGGATTTAGAAGAAGGTGTTGCTTCTCATTTTAGACCTTTTTCAAGGATCCAGGGTCCCCCACTATACAAATTCAGATGAAGGTCATCCAATGCTTCCCTAGGTTTTTTCCGGTTGAAGAAGGAAAGATCATTGGGGACATGTCACTCTTAAGGAAGTAAAAATCACTTTAGATGGGTTTCAAAAAGATTAGAGTCCAAGCCCTGATGGTTGGACAACCAAATTCCTCTCAACCTTTTTTGGCCTTGTTGGTCCTAAGCTACTAAAAGTGGAGGAGGAGTCAAGAAAGAAAGGGATTTTTATAGGTGATATGAAAGATAGTTCTTAGATTTGATTCCAAAAATATCCAATCCTTCTTCTTTCTTAGATTTCAGACCCATTTCATGTTGTAACCTGGTTTACAAGCTCATTTCAAAAATAATTGCCAACATACTTGAAGGAAAGTTGTATGAAGGTATGATCAAAGAGCAATTTGGCTTTATTTCCAACAAATACATTATTGACTCCATGGTATTGGATCAGTAATGTTTTCATTCTATCAAACCCAATAAATGAAGGCAATGATCCTTGAACTAATCTTGTGAAAGCATGTGATCAAGTTAACTGGACATATCTTGGATTTGTTTTGCTTCAGATTGGGCTCATCCTCAAAGTTTCAAATTGGATCATGGTATGCATAACTTCGACAAATTTTGCAGTTTTGGTTAATGGATGATGTTGATGCTACATGAGTAGCCTACAAATTAGTGTGCACAATGGAAACAAAAGCAAGCAAACAACACAATCACACACAATCATGCCAAGGATTGTAGATTTTAATTGAATGAAACAATTTCTTTACAAGAGGAAATTACAATACAAAGTTTGCGCTCTACTTTAATCGGAATAAATCTCAACCATTCATACCACACGACACTTATCAAATTACAAGGAAGTAATTACCTTCATCCCGAATAAACTAGCTCTTCTTCAACAACCAGCTAACTACTAAAGAACAAACCCTCTCTAAGCTTCGAAACTAGTATTTATAGATGTTTGCAAGCTCAAGATACTACTTAATCATACTCTAAAGCTTTGCTTGCTTCTAGGCACCACCATCTACATTTAAATCCTTCACGTGCCTCCTCTCATTAGTCTCTTCCACTTTGATTTCTACCACAACTTCCATAACTACTCTACAACTGTTCCAACTACCCTAAGGGATCCATTCCTCAGGATCCTAGAATTTTGTCGACTGCCTTCCCATCAACGTCGACTTAACTCGTGACTTCACTTAACTCATTGGTTGGTATATTCCTCGACCATCCTTCTCCCTTTGTTGTAGAAGCATGATTAAACTCCGTCATTTCTTTGTGACTCAATCATTCTTTTGTCTCATCATATGTCATCCACCCAAGCTAGTCAAAACATCCATGACTCTACTATATGTTGACTATCGATCCTGCACCTGTCTAGGGTGTCGTTAACTATTCCGCAAGAAACTTCAATTGTCTATATTTGACTGGTCTCTTTAGGCCTGGATGCCCTTTCATTAACCTCCCTGGGTTGAAAATAATTATGCATGTGGTTCTGCAATTCCTCTATACTTTCTTCTAAAATACACATCACATCGCCCAGGTCTCTATTCTTCCACTAGACCAAATATCCCTTCTTCTAACTCATAGTTTTCCCAACTTCTTGCTCATTGAGCACTTCTACGACCTATTTTATAGGTTGGACTAGTATCTTCTCTTGCTAGTCTACAATCATCTCACTTCCACTCGTAGACCTTTCTTCATGTTTGTATAGGTCAGAAACATTGAACTTTAGTGATATATCCATCTCTCCTAGGAGTTCCAACACATAAGCATTGTCCAAGACTTTCTTCAAGATCTTACATAGACCAATCTTCTTCAGCTTCAACTTGTTATATGTTCCCCTCAGGAACCTTTCCTTCCTCAAGTGTGCATACACCAAATCATCTTATGCAAATGAATGTAATCATCTCCCTTGGTCGATTCTCAACTTGTATGCCACGTTGCTCTTCTCAAGATTTTGCTTCACCTTGTCATCCACTTCCTTCATGTGGTTGACAAATGACTCAGTGTTTGCACTCTTTTGTGGCCCCATCGATAACTTTGTCTAGTCAATTACCCCATGCAAACTTCTCCCTTGCATGATTTGGAACATAATTATTCCTGTCGATCTGTTCACTGAGTTGTTGTAAGTGAATTATGCTTGTGCCAACACATTCTCCCACTACCTTGGTCGATCAATAGTTAAACATCTCAACAAATTTCCTAAGCTCCTATTCATGACTTCATTACGTAGGCGGTATGTAGAACTGAACTATAACCTTGTGTCAAGATTTTTCCACAAGGTTATCCATATCTAAAGTGATACTCTTTTGAAAACCATGCAATCTCACAAATTCCTTGAAAAATAATACAAAAATTCCTATGACATTACTTGTCTTTCAATATGGAATAAAGTGTGCCATATTTGAAAACCTATTGATTATCACAAAGATGGAGTTATTACCTTGTTGTGTATTCAACAATCCCAACACAAAATCCATGTTGTTATCTTGCCATGGGACAGTCAACACTATAAAAGGTGCATATAATCTTTTGTTCTGACTTCTTCCTTTGGTATGTTGGCATATTCTACATTTCTAGGTCCACTTCCTTATGTCTATCAACAAACCTAGTCGATTTACTTGTCCTCAACAAACGCCCTGGTCTTGTAAATGCCAAAGTGTCCTCCCAACCTTCCACTGTGCAATTCTCTCACCAGGTTCTCTTTCATTGATCCTCGAGGGATGCATAATTGATTCCCTCTGAACATGTATCCTTCTTGTATGAAATAATCCAAGTATAGAGTTATGTTGCTACTCCACTACTCCTTCGACGCTTTCCATGCCTCAACAAAATCCTTGTCAACTTCATAATCAACCTTCATCGACTCTAACCCTGTTGGTTGAACAGTCGTCATTCCCAATAATGCAAATCTTCAACTCAAAGCATAAGTGACCCTGTTAGCCTTCCCCAACTTGTGCTTGAACACATAAGTGTAGCTCTACAAGAACTTGAACCAATTCATATGCCTCTAACTCAACTTTGTTTGAGTATTCAATTACCTCAGATCTTGTTGGTTGGTCAATAACACAAATTCCTTGGGCAACAAATATTGCCTCCACTTATTCAATGCATGTACAATATCATAAAACTCTTGGTCATAGACCGAGCAATTTTGTTTGGCATCATCTAGCTTCTCACTGAAGAATGCAATCGGCTGGCCTTCTTGTCTCAACATAGATCCAATTACTATCCCACTCACATTGCAGTCGACTTGAAATACCTTGTCAAAATATGGGAGAGATAAAATGAGTATCTCTGTCACTTTTTGCTTCAACTTCTCAAAAGCTCATTGGGTGGCCCCGTCCACTTGAACTCACCCTTTCCCATTCACATCATTAATGGAGTACATATCCAAGTAATAAAAACTAACAAGTCCATGAAAAATGCTTAGTTCTGTGGTGTTCTTTGGCTTAAGCCACTCTAAGATTACCTTCACCTTTTATGGATCCATCCTCAAACCTTGGCTTTAGATTACAAACCCCAAGTATACTAACTCCTTTTGCATGAAGGAACACTTCTACAGGTTCACTAATAACTTTTCTGGACTCAATCTCTGCAGTACTTGTCATATATGCGACAAATGCTCATCTTTCGTCTTACTAAATACTAGAATGTCGTTGAGATATACCATAATGAACTTCCCATAAATAACTTCAATACTTCATTCATTAGCCTCATGAACATACTTAGCACATTTGTTGGCCCAAATGACATAACCAACCACTCATACAACCCTTCCTTCATATTGAAGGTTGTCTTCCACTCATCACCTGCTCGTGATATCCACTCTTCAAGTCGATCTTGGTGAAGTATGCCACTCCACATAAGTAGTTAATCAAGATATCCATTATCGGTAATGGAAACCTATACTTGATGTAACACCCTGATTTTGACCCCATGGTATTAAAATTGTACATGATGTATATATTGTATTTAAATCATGGCAAGGAGCTCAAGACCAAGGACCTGCCATCGATGTGGTGTTTTGTGTATAGGTGATCGAGGTTGATACCTATGGTTATAGTGCTAGTCAAGCACAACATATTTTGAGATATCATGTAAATACACAATTTTATAAAATACCACAGCTAGCCATGCACTGCAACGTGAGAGATGGGGGCATGACTTCACAAGGAATAGGGAGGGGAGTCAGTCAAACCCTTGAGCCAATAGGGTGAGACCAAATGTCAATGAGGGAACCCATAAACCCTTAGCTACCTTTTTTTCCTCTGCACTCAATCATTCAATTCTTCCAGAAGAGCAGTTGAGGCAGTTAATGCCTTGGGCGGAGCAAGGCATGGTAGTCGGTTTCGTGACTGAGCCTACCTACAGCCTGCATTCTGGGAAGCTGCGTTCTTGCTTTTGAAGCAAGTAATCGTGGGGATTCTTGCCTAGTCTGTCATCTCGGTTTTCACCTGAATGGTTCAACATTATCATATTCCATTCCATTCGATTCCCTTCTACCGGTGAATCCACCGTGAGTGTTGCTACGCGTTTCTCCAAGTATTTTCCTTTTCCGAGACCCTAGTTGAAGGCTTACAATGTTATTATGAACTACAAAGTGGTATGAAACCCTGTTTCTCTATGTTACAGAGTGGAGCCCTGTGTTGCTATGTCTCCTTGTGGTTGGCTGTGATGTGCACCTTGGTTTGGGTCTGAATTGTATGCAAGACTTAGGAGTGGAAGAGACGCCAAATGTGCTTGATAAACCTAGTGCAGAGAGGAACATCACCAAAAAGATAAGATTGGTTGGTGAATCTTCTATGCACACCCTGAAGAGCACTGGAAGGGAAGGCATAGCCCAAGGTACTGTGTATCAGAGAAGGGGATGCTTCCTTGTGTTGGGTGTGTAGGTATTGTGGATTCCAGGCCAGATAGATCTTGTGGAGGTGTCCCTAGCTATTGAATGAGCCACTAGATTATCCATTCTTCCTTTCCACTGCCTTAGTAGGATGAGAAACCCAACGATAGTTAGCTTGGCTGTGTCTTGATGTGCATTTGGCCATGTGTAATCCTTGGCTAGACAACCTGATAAACCCAACTGTTAGCTGGCTTGGTTGAATAGCCTAAGAAACCCAACAGTAAGATGGCTTGGATGAGTGGCCTGAGAAACCCATATGTTAGTTGGCTTGGCTGGTCCTCAATGTGAATGTTGGCTTGACTGTGTGTAGTCTGATAAACCCAACTGTTATCTGGCTTGGTTGTGTATCCTGATAAACCCAACAATGTATTGGCTTGTTTCCTGCATCGTGATAAACCCAATTGTGTATTGGCTTAGCTGGATAGTCTGATAAACCCAACTGTAGGTTTGCTTGACTGTGTTTGATGTGTTCTGGCTACGTGTGAGCCTGTTGTTCCCTAGTTCCTTGTGGAAATCATGCCCAGCTCGGGGGTGGCAGTTGTGTTGAGAGATTATTAAACACAACTGGCCTATGGTTGGGTGGAACATTGCAACAACATAACTAGTTGCGGGACAAATTCATCTTCAATATAAGTATTCTTTGTTATTCTTATTTATGCAATGTATTTGCTTATGAATGAATTGAAATGTTGAATGCTTGTTAGAGAATCAAGTAGATTTTATTGTGATTAAATGTTCCTGCATTTGCATATGTATATGCCTTGTATGTTATAATGCATTTTTCTTATGATAATGGAGGATATAAGCCTGGTTACCGAGTCAGAATGCATCTGACTTAAGCATTTTCGCACCCCGAAATCCTCCTATGTGAGGCAAAAGGGAGAAGTTGAAACAAGGGAGGATGTTGGTTTTCTACACCCCGAGATCCGCCTGTGAAAGGCAGAAGGCAGAAGCGGAAAAAGAGCCAAAAGTTCTAAGGAAAAGTGGATTTCTGATTCCCGAAGTCCGCTATGGAGGGTGGAAGTCGGAAGGCAGAAATTGACTGAACAAAAAAAGGCTAAGGAAAAAAGTGGGTTTTCTGATTCCTGAAGTTTACAACGGAAAAGAAAAAGTTGAAAGTCAGAAGGCAGGAAACCCAAAGTTAAGGTGTCATTTGGTGAGTTTTCTCGATCCAAGGTCCAAATTCAGAAGTTAGAAGTCGGAAGACAGAAAGAGAAATGAGGCCAAGAGTTGAGTTTTCCATTCCCGAAGTCCACAGCAGAAGGAAGAATGTGGGTAAATGATTTCCCCATGTTTTGAGTTTCCGATTCCCGAAGTCTGCAGCAGAAGGCGAAATGTGGGTAAATGATTCTTCCATGTTTTGAATTTCCGATTCCCAAATTTCGCAGCGGAAGGAGGAAATGTATGAAATCATAGTGACGTTTTGCAGAAGTTCTGCAAGCCGCACTACGGAAAGCGGAAGGGTGGAAGACAAAAGTCGAAAAAGTCAATTCAATGCGGAAACGACTTCCCTGGTTGCAGAGTGGATCAGTAATCTGCATAACGACTGTTACATTGGTTTCCAAGCCTGAGAATGAATGAAAAAGGATGGACATGACCCATGGATGTGGCTTAAGAGAAAGAAATAATAAGTTTTAAATTATTCTGCATATCAGTCAGGTGTATGGGAATCAGGTTCATGGACATTGCGGTATCAGAGAGAGCAGTAGAGTTGCGTTCCTCCCTTCGGTGTCGATGCAGAGGGGTGGGTACGTGATAGTTTGGTATCAGAGCAAGATTAGTTGTCGTGTTTCTCCTCCAAGGCAGGAGGGGACATGACATTGTGGTATCAAAGCTATTGGTTACAACATTTGTCCTAAATGGGCCAAGTGAATAGTTTTCAGAGCTATTGGTTACAACTTTGAGCCTAGATGGGCCAAGTGAACAAGTTTTCAGAGTTATTGATTACAACACCATTTGTTACGCATCAAACAATGTGTTTAAATTCTGAGATTGTCTAACAATGATGTTTATTAACACATTTTGCAGACTAATAGTGCAGTTGGGAAAAGTTGGTCTTGGAACGACCATGAGAATAAACAGCATGAATGATGCACATGATCACTATGAGCACGAGGCAGATGCTATGGGGGAAAAAATTCAAGTTGGAAATAGTGAAACATAATCTAATGGGAGAAGATATCAAGAGACTCCCCTATATATTGCAGCTACCATGAGAAGCCTAAGGGTGGGATTGCAAAGTTGCTGAGAAGATAATGAAAGAATGTGTTACGGAGAGAAAACTCCTATGGCTTGGGGGTACCACAACAGACAGTATGACACCAGAAATCAATCTTTCCCAATATGCAAGAGCAGTAAGCAAATATAACACTAAGGGATATAAAACAACACCTTATTTCGGACGGTTGAAGTAGATCCTGGTTGAGCTTTTCCAATGCAATTACGATTATAATTTGCTCTCAACAACAATAAACAAAGCAAGCATGATATATGTAAATGTGTTAGAGATAATCTAGCATATATAATCAACCATGTATAAGCAAGTAAATACATCCATGGATTTAATATTCATATTCAAATGCACATGAATTGGACAGGAAAAGATATTTATATTAATAAATCAGAGATACAATAGTGACAAAATCTGTCGGCACTTCTACAAACCGGAGAAACCGAGTCCTCCATCTGGGCCTCCACCACTTCAAACCTCCATCTCTCAATAGCAAGCTCACAAAGCAAAAGAAATCTTGGGAATCACACATGTGCTCCAAGGGATGGAGACTCAAGTATAAGCAAAACTGAGGCAACAATGGACTATAGTTTCCTTACTCTTCAATGTATCCAAGAGCCTCAATATATAGTGCTCAAAAGTGGTAATGGAGGGTCGAATCTGAGCGTTCTCAAGGAATATGGAAGGCCAAGAGACAAGATATTTAGACTTATATGAGGAAAACTCCAGAAATATTTGTCATTTTGCACACATCCTGATGTATGCGGGTTTGAGGTCAAAAGCTGCGTATACACGCGAGTATTGCTTTAAAATTCGTGTATAGGTATAAACAGGCAATTTTTTGGGGATGATCTTGGAACAATAAAGTATAATATAAGTCCATGGTGTCCAAAGAGTCTGCAGAGGGACATGGAAGGCCATAAATGTGTGATCAACCAGGTGTGGTAAAAACATCTATAACAGAATGATTAAAGCTCAGGAAGAGAAGAATTAGTTGAATGCAGCCATGCTGCAGAGTTTGATAAACATCTAAAGGTAGATGAACTCTGGGCATCGGGCAGTAAATCCGGAAGGAAGTAGGAGTAGTGCTAGAAGAAGAAAAAGGTCTTATAGTGGATCATCTGAATCTGAAGGATCCACTAGGGGTTCAAGCTCCTCATCTCATAGAAATAAGAGGAAGAGGTGTTACCGGAATGGTTCACGTTACAAATTTAAGAAGGCAAGGCCTCCTACCTTTAATGGTGAGGTAAAATCTGGTCAAGAAGTTGAATCTTGGCTTCTTGGGATGAAAAAGTATTTCCAGGTCCAAGACTACTTTGGAAATATGAAGGCAAGGGTAAGCCATCTTCAATCTGAATGGAAGAGCATCTATATGGTGGGAGCACCTCATGCAAATGAAGAAGATCAATGACAGAAAGATCGTGTGGAAGCAATTCAAGAAGTATTTCAAGCAGAAGTACCTCTTCGATAGGTACTATAATGACAAGATCAAAGAGTTCCATGAACTGAAATTGGGACAGCTAACCATGGAAGAATATGCCAACAAGTTCTTGGAGCTGTTGAGGTATGTTAGATACATGAGGGATGATAAAGTTAAAATTCAACATTTTCTGAGTGGGATACCTCAGTCATACAAAGAAATAATTGAGTTTGATGAACTCTAGAAGAGCCTATAAGAAAGGCCGAGTATTGTTATGATCAGTACAAAAGCAAACCTGATATCCATAAGGCATGGAAGGACAAGAAGAATGAGAAGTTTGACCAAAGGAAGAACGGTTTCAAACCCTCTCACTTTCAAAATCAGCAAAGGTAGCCATCACAAGGTGTGACTAAGCTATCCAGAGTGATGGTAGAAAAGCCAAGAGATCCAAAGGATCCAAGAGAACCAGTCCAATGTTGGGGATGTGGAGGAAACCATATGCGCAGGAACTGTCCACATGAGAATGGGTATGTAAGGCAAGATCACAACATTCAAGAAGCAGAAACTATGGTTCAAGTGGCAAGGACCATCCCTAGAATTTATGCAACCCTAGAGGACCTTCAGGCAGATCATCAATCAATTGTGGTTGAAGTTGAAGGTAAGATTGTTGAGCAATCTATTTCTATTTTGATTGACCCTGGATCTAATCACAGTTATATTACCCCTAGAATTGTTGAGATTTGTGCTTTTAAGAAGTTAAAGCATAGAAAATCATGGTTAGTTCAACTAGCCACTGGAACCAAGAGAAAAGTTAGTGAAGTGGTGGAGAAATGTCAATTAATCATGGATGGGTTAGTCACCTATGAATAATTGAATGTTTTACCACTTGGTTCCTATGATATTCTCATTGGAATGGACTGGTTAGAAGTGCACAGAGTTAAGCTTGACTATTATAATAAGACTTTTCAATGCATGGATCAAGAAGGAAACCCAAGGGTTGTAAGAGCCATTCCAAAGGTGATTTCTATTAGGCAAATTTTAATAATGCAGCTAAAGAAGTTTTGTAGGAAAGGTTGCAGACTGTATGTAGCCCATGTTTTGGTAGCAGTAGAGAATGAAACTCCTAGGTTGAAGGAATTTCATGTATTGCAAGAATTCAGGGACGTTTTTCTTGATGAAATTCCAGGGCTTCCTCCAAAGAGAGACATTGATTTTACAATTGAACTTGTGCCTAGAGTAGCACCAGTGTCCAAGACACCCTACAGGATGAGCACACCATAATTGCTAGAGCTAAAGATGTAGCTGCAAGAGTTGTTGGAAAAGAAGTACATCAGGCCAAGTGTGTCCCCTTGGGGAGCACCAGTTTTGTTTGTGAAAAAGAAAGATGGGACACTCATGTTATGTATTGATTACATATCGTTGAACAAGGCTACTGTGAAGAATAAATACCCTTTACCTCGAATTGATGACCTTTTTGATCAAATGAGAGGAGCAAAGGTATTTTCCAAGATTGACTTGAGGTCTGGTTACCATAAGGTAAGAATAAAAAATAAAGATATTCATAAGACAACCTTCAAAACAAGGTATGGACACTATGAGTTTGTAGTGGTACCATTTGGTCTCACAAATGCACCAGCTACATTCATGTGTCTCAGTGTTTTCAGCAAGTATCTGGACAATTTTGTTCTTGTCTTCCTTGATGATATTCCGATTTATTCTAAGAATGAAGAAGAGCACGAAGAACATTTGAGACTGACATTGAAATTGATAAGGGAGCATAAGCTGTATGCAAAGTTGAGAAAATGTGACTTTTATAAAGATAAAATTCATTATTTAGGTCACATTATCTTAGAAGAGGGCTAATATGTGGACCTTGAAAAGATTGGGGCCATTATGAATTGGCCAACCTCAAGAAATGTGACAAATGTGAGATCTTTTATGGGACTTGCAGGATACTACAGGAGGTTCATTGAAGGATTCTCCAAGGTTGCACATTCAATCACTTCTTTGCAAAAGAAGGGGATAAAGTTTGAAAGGACACTGAGACGTGAAGAAAACTTCCAGGAGTTGAAGAAGCTTCTTACAAGTGCACTAATTTTGAAAATTGTAGACCTAGAAAAAGACTTTGTGGTGTGTATTGATGCATGTAATCAAGGACTTGGAGGAGTTCTTATGCAAGACAACCACATGGTATGCTATGAGTCTAGAAAGTTGAAGGAGAATGAGAGGAACTATGCCACTCATGACTTAGAACTTGCAACCATAATACATGCTCTCAAGATGTGGAGGCATTACTTAATGGGAAGGAAATTTGAGCTAAGGGCAGACCACTATGGTCTGAAATAGTTGTTAGATCAGCCAACTCTAAATGCTAGGGAATCTAGATGGCTGGATTTTTTGTGTGAGTTTGATTTTGAAACCAAACACATAAAAGTAAAAGAAAATAAAGTGGCTGATGCACTCAGCAGGAAGGTGCATGAAATGCATGTGGCATCTCTTAGTACTTGCCAAGTAGATTTGAAACAACATATTATTAATCATACTGCCGAGGATGAAATGTATGTACATATCAAGAACAAGTTGCAACAACAAATCCTTGAAAAGAAGTATGAGGGATATAAATTGGAATAATATGAACTTGTTACGTATAAGAACATAATTTATATTCCAAATGTGGCAGACTTGAGGAGAATTGTTATGGATAAAATCCATCAAGCTCCATATTCTGGTCACCCAGGATATCAGAAAACAATTGCTACAGTCAGAAATAGTATTTCTGGCCAGGAATGAAAAAGGACATTGCTGAATATGTTTCTAAGTACATGAAATGTCAGCAGGTGAAGGTTGAGCATCAACACCCAGTAGGTTTATTGTAGCCTTTGCCAGTCCCAGAATAGAAATGGGAAGTTATTTCCATGGATTTTATTATAGGGTTGCCAATGACTATGTCACAACATGATTCCATCATGGTTGTGGTGGACAAGTTGACAAAGGCATCACATTTTATACCATTCAAGTCCACATATAAGGCTGATGCCATTGCAAAGATCTTCATGAAGGAGATTTTTCAGATTGCATGGATTTGATAAGGCAATAATTTCTAATAGGGATACCACGTTCACTTCCAATTTTTTGAAGGGTTTGTTTGTAGATTTGGGTATAAAGCTGAACTTTAGCACCTCCTACCATCCTCAGACCGATGGACAGACATAAAGAGTAAATTAGGTGCTTGAAGACATGCTTCACATGTATGTATTGGACAAACCATCAAAGTGGGAGGATTATTTACACTTTGTAGAATTTGCATATAACAATGGACAACAAGCATCATTGGGAATGAGTCCATATGAAGCTTTCTATGGAAGAAGGTGTAGGACACCAGTGACTTGGGATAATTCAGTGAACGAGATTCTGCTTGGTCCATAATTGCTCAAGGAAATGGAGTAAGAGGTTACAAAGATCAAGCAGAACCTAAAAGCGGCCCAAGATAGAAATAAAAGCTATGCATATAAACATAGAGTGTATAGAGAGTTCAATGTTGGGGATCATGTTTAGTAGTGACCCAGGGTAATTTTTAGGGGCGAAATTTTGCCAATTGGCTATTTTTTTGGTTTTTTTTTTTAAAATAAATTCGCCATTTGGTCATTTTTCGTGTCTAATATTTCCTATATTTACATAAAATATGTTTTTTTATCATAATATTCTCCAAAAATTACACATTTCAACGTTAATTTTATGTTTCATATTTAATATTCTCCTACCCATCTATAAACATGTTTTTTTCAATCCAAAAAAATTGCCTAGAATACTATACTTAAGTATAATATTAGAATCCTTAAAAAATACCCTTTGTTTACCTTAGAGTGAGGCCAAGGAAGAGTTCCTTGAAGCTTGTAAGTTGTGGCAAGTTGTCACCTAGATATTGTGGGCCTTTTGAAGTGCTTGAAAGAATAGGGCTAGTTGCATATAGATTTGAATTGCCTGCTAGCACTAGAGCTCATAAGGTTTTTCATGTTTATTTGCTTAAGAGATATGTTCATGATATTAACCATGTGATAAATTGGGATGTGGTCCAGGTGGAACCTGAGGGAGAGTTCTAAACCAAGCCATTACGCATCCTCGACAAGAAGGTCATAGTGCTCCAGAATCAAGCAGTTGGACAGGTAAAGTGCAATGGAAGCACTGCAGTCTTGATGAAGCTATGTGGGAGATGGAGGATGCCATGTGATTGGCACATCCATTTTTGTTCAATTTTGTAAAGCACCGAGGACAGTGCTAATGAAGGGCTAGGGGAATGTAACACCCCGGTTTTGAACCCATGGTATTAAAATTGTACATGTTTTATATATTAGATTTAAATCGTGGCAAGGAGCTCAAGGCCAAGTCCTTGCCATCGATTTGGTGTTTTTTGTATAGGTGTTCAAGGTTGATACCTATGGTTATAGTGCTAGTCAAGCAAACCATATTTTGAGATATCATGTAAATACACAATTTATAAAATACCAAAACTAGCTATGCACTGCAACATGAGAGATGGGGGCATGATTTCACAAGGAATAGGGAGGGGAGTCAGTCAAACCCTTGATCCAATAGGGTGAGACCAGATGTCAATGAGGGAACCCATAAACCCTCAACTACCTTTTTGTCCTCTGCACTCAGTCATTAAATTCTTCCAGAAGAGCGGTTGAGGCAGTTAATGCCTTGGGCAGACCAAGGAATGACAGGCGATTTCGTGACTGAGCCTGCCTGCATCCCGTAGTATGGGAAGCTACGTTCTTGCTTTTGAAGCAAGTAATTGTAGGGATGCTTTCCCATTCTGTCAACCCGATTTTTACCTGAACAGTTTGGAATTCTCGCATTCCATTCCATTCAATTCCATTCTACCAGGGAATCCATTGTGAGTGTTGCTACACGTTTCTGCAAGTATTTTCCTTTTTCCGAGACCCCGGTTGTTGGGTTAAATTGTTATTCTGAACTACAGAGTGGTATGAAACCCTGTTTTGTTGTAAGGAATATTGCACCTTCTGCAGACAGAAGTTGTTCCTCTAGTCTGAATGGTTCAGATCCAGAACAAATGAGTGAATGACAAAGGATGAAGAACTTCCCTGAATGCTATAGACACCTGGAATACTGCTTCGATCATGAACCTGTGTACCTGCAAACATGTCAAACATACAAGCACATCAAAGCTACCAGAAAGTCATCTACATATCCATACTAGTGACTAAGGAATCCAGTAACATATACATGTGAAATCAAAACAACAGATATGTGGGACGGAAATCAACTTTGCATTAAGAATGAATGAAGAAGCTTACAACCATTGCCTTAGTGTCAAAAAGATCCTCCACAAGACAAACACTTCATCCCCATAAGCTCCAACTTGCTCTCTATGCTCTCCAATGATTTGGACTAGGTAGTCAATTCAACAGCATAACAATACCTATTCAGTTCTCCCCCTCAACTATGGATATGAGCTTGTATTTATAAGGCTCAATGGATAGGGATAGTTGAGATACTTATCGGTGAGGTGGCTCCAAGATCCTACCAAGGGGGATCTCGAGCTCAAACTAACCCATATTGATAAGGATAAGGGAGGAAACGAGGCTCATGATCTAGAAGCCTCGAGAAACTTCTATTTTTCCCATTTTACCCAGGGTACTGCTTTTGTTCCCTTATGAAATAGCGGTTTAGGTGAGAACCTCTTTAAGAACAAAGCCTATAGGCAGTGGCACTGCTTCTCTATAACAGGATACAGGTGGTGCTGAACAAGGTACCGCTCATCAGCCAAAGGTAAGCGCGGTGCTAGGTTTTTTCAAGTAGAATTGACAAACAGAGCAAGTTTCCACTCCAAGTTTTGGGATTAAGGGCAAACATAGGGGTTAAGGATCTCATCACATGATGGTGACAGGATTTAGGTATAACAGAATGCCCCCCAAAGCATGAGGCTTAGAGGGATATGATAAGCGAGAGCTTTGAGAGAACAAGTTGTCACTTCGAGGTGAGAATGTTAGCTCGGTCGGAGAATGTTGTCAAGTAGGCATCTGGAGTACATCAATACTTTTGACTCATAGACTAATGTAACCAACTCATCGCTGTAGACCAATACAAGGAAGATCCATGAGAGGAATAAAAGAGCATGGCTACTAGAATACAGCGTAGATCCATGTGATAGAGAACTCAAACTTGGACATAGCTACCAGACATACAACGTAGATCTATGTCATACAGACGCAAATTTGAACATAGCCATGACCATACAAGTGTGGATCCATGCTAGATATACAAAACTCCATCGCAACCTGGGGAAAGCAATGAGCGCTAAACAAATACCCAAGGCCTTCGACTCGTCCTCCACAAAGTGCGATTCTATCCATGTGATTACAATGTTCTGAAGTCGAACATGGTAGAAACCACTTGATTACCAGCCAATGATGTGAACCGTTAACAAGTGCGAGGGAGATCACCATTGATGTCAATGATTCCCAAGGTACCTTAGTACAATCTACTGAGCATGAATAGCTGTCTTGATGTCGAACACCCAGTCAATTCTATCGATCAAAGGTCAATGATGTGAACCTATGTCGAGAGTGAGAGAATCTATCATTGAGGCATACAGATCTCAAGGTACTAAGTTTTGTTTCTAAGACTATTTCTTGGATGATGAGCTGATGCCGACTGGAATAGTCTTGTCGAAGGAGGGCCATGATGAGTCCCACATCGATGACACGAAACTCGAAACAAAGTTCTGGAGTGATGTAAATAAGGTAACCATAAGACTGACTCAAAAGTATCGACACAGAGACTGTTTTGACTACATAGGTAAATTTCTTCAACTTCCCTTTGAACATCGAGCGAAATGACAAAAGACTTGGCAACATGGCTAAACAAGACAAACACACAGTGTGACGGTGGATAGTGCGTTCTTTTGAAAGACTCAAAGGAGTGACATGACTCATGAAACTGGATCGTCACAGAAATCAGCTGAATACCCAATTGACTGAAATGACATGCAGACAAGTGCCATGTTCAAAGGTGACAACAAACTACTGCCATTTATTTGAAAAATGATTCCCTTCCCATTTTCCCCATCATGGTTGATGAGTGCCTCTTTTCAGTTTTACGAGTTCAAAGAGGGTAACAAACACTCGTTATAGCTCGTCTGAAGACAAGTCCAAAATCATATGTTTTACGAACCTGAGAGAGGAGGGGTTCGTTCCCAAAAGAGGGTCTCTCAATGTTTGATTTAACGAGTCCAATGAAAGCTAACTCGGTATCATTCATGTTTAGAGAGTTTGAATGACCACGAAAGAAAACTCCATAGGGTCCTTTTTCGTAAAATAGTTCACCTGAATCGAAAAAGTGATAACCTACCGTCATATGAACGACTCTTCAAGTGCTTCAACGAGCGTGAAGAAGACAAGATCACTCGACAATCTTTTAGTATTTAAGGAGCCTGAAAAGAGTTTAAAGAAAACTCCACTAGGTCTCTTTTCGCAATGAGATATTTTACGAGCCTGAAAAGAATTAGAAACGAACTCAGACCTTTGATGCTAAGTTTTGAGAGCGCGACCAAAGTGTCGCAATAAATGCTCAAAAGACTTTTTCCGTTTTATGGTAGTACAAAAAAGTAAAAAATGAACTCCGAAAACTTTTACTGCTACCGCTCTTCTATCCTGCAATGTCTTGAAAAACAAGTGTTAAATTCTCCAATAACCGACATTAAATGATTATGACTGATATATTTTGAGTAATAAATGATTTTAAAACAAAACTATAATATGTCAAACCCAAAATGTATATATAAAAGTCATGTAAATAGTAAAAAATCAAAACATTTACCATTTACCCATTGTGGAGAGCCTTTGGAGCATTTTCTTGGCTAGATTTTCAGTCGCTGATATCGGGAGCATCTATCGTCGGATTCACGCACTGTCAGTTCCAAGTAATAGCTTAGACCCTACTCTTTCATTTCATGTTTTCCATTTTGATTTTTGGTGGTGTTTTGGGCATATTGGGCGAGCCCTAAAACCATGGAAGCAGGCATCGCTCTTATCCCTTGCGGGATAAGCGGTACCCCACTAGAACCGTGCTGAAAACATTGCGCATAGGCGGTGCCACCGCCTATCCTCAATGGGACACAGGTGGTGTCGACCGTGGGTAAATAAAAAGGTATGCACAAGAAAAACTAGCTCGTTTTTGAGGATTTGAATGATTGGGAATGCTTCTAATTGGTCTTGTGAAGGTTTTTGACAGGTTCTCATTGATAAAAAAATGGTCATATGGAAAGAGAGGGAACATGACAACGACGATGCCTTCGCTGAATGAAATGTGGATTGTATAGCCGCATTGAGAGATTGTCCACTCTTAAAGTTTTTCCGCACACCTAGCATGGTATCACATGAGTGACTATTAGAACATATACTCCGGATGTGGAATCCGGAGCAACGGTATTTCGAGGTTGGTGCTCACATATTGATTGTTGAAGTAGAGGACATCTACTTCCTGACAGGCCTATCGAGATGGGGTGCTCCCATCTCTTTGAATGGTTCCCGTGGAGGGGACATTACTACTCTAGAGTTGATAGACCGTCGTTACATTCCTGGGACCAGCACATCGGGGAAGAAAATTCCCATAAAAGTAGTGGTGGATGGCCCTCTACAGACTGTATTGTTTACCATGCAGAGAGTGGTAGGAAGCCAAGGGGTGCACCAGGCATCTAGAGCACATATGCTCTACGTCATAGAGGCCATGGCGCCCATAGTTTTCAACTGGGCGGAATCTCTACTTTCGATCTTCAAGGCTTAGCTGACCAAGTTTCGGCAGGGGGAGCTGAAGCAATTCGATTTTGGTTCCATTCAAGCTTGTTTCTTTTTTGAGCAGGTTGCACAGATGAGACCCCAGGTTGTCTTTACAGAGTTGAGGGCACGGGACCCTCGCATGCAGAGGTGGTTCCGGATTATGGCCCGTACTGGAGCAGGTAGAGGCAAGGTAAAGTTTGGTGACCCGTTCTTTCGATGGTTGAGAGATCGGCTCCACATGGTGGAGGACTATGCATATGCGGGCACTGACTTCAGTGGTGACCCTGACCTATCGCTCCCACCTGGTGGACAGTGGGGTGATATCGGTAAGAAACAAAAAACCCTAAAATGGAAATAGTGTTTTTATGTTTTGATGTTTTCTATTTTTTATGTTTAGTAATGAGACTTGAATGTTTTCATGCAGACATCGAAGCAACACGACCTGGGGAGCCTCCCCATTAGACAGGTGAGCCAAAGCCCGTTTTGTACCATAGGAGGACTATGTGACAAGGGAGTTAGAGGAGAACCTCGAGAGGTTGACTCTAGACATCCCAGATGCCTCGATCGATGACCTCCCACAAAGGTACCAGAGGCCTACTGCGGGAGTACCAGGACGTTTCAGCAGACTGCTACGTAGAGTAGCTCGGGCTGTTATGTGTTACCACAAGCATAATTAGATGATGAGTGCATGATGTATTCACTGAAAGCTGATAGATAGCTTCAAGACTTTTGTATGATGATTTTTTACCTGAAAGCCTACGTGCTTCAAATGAGGTCTCGTGACCTATTTTTGTAAAACATGTATATATATATATATATACAGACTTCTACCTGGGTGTTTATATGTTTCAAATGGTGAATGTGTTTTATATGAGTTTTATGTGTCTTTTATAGTTTATTTACAGTGAACAATGTTTGATTTTCATGTCATGAATGGGCAATATGCCAGTCTAGGATGTAATTTTCCAATGAGTCGGCAACTGCATTATGTTCCCTAGGGATATGCCCATAGATAATAGTTTCAAAGGACCTTTCTAATAAACTTACCCTCCGTAAGAGATGAAGAAGAACAAGATTCCTAATGGTATAGACATGGTTTAGATGACAAACCTCAAGTTGTGAATCCATCAAGACTACCAAGTTGCGAACATCTTGGGAGGTAGCTTCAGTTAGAAGACCTATGACTGCTCGATACTCAATGATATTTTTGGTAGTGGGACCAATACAAACCGCTCTTGAATTGACCAAATCGTAAGCTGGGGAATAGAGAACCCAAGCATCTGAGGCAAAATTCAAGGTGTGGCGGTAAGCACCATCAACGAAGCCATAGAAAGCCATCTGCTTTGCATGACCAAAACATGGTATAAATAGATACATACACTAAACTCAAAACCATATTGAAAATACTTAAGCACACTGAAAGTCAAGTAATATACATATATACAAGATACTATCCAAGAAATATCTAGGCATAGTACCTATTCAAGTACAACCCATTGCGAGGTTGTCATAAGGGGATTCCATCATAGTCCACGAGCTCGTAGACCCCTTTCTCTAAAACTTTGGAAATGACAAAAGGACCGTACCACATAGATTCGAACTTCCCTTTCCCTAGTTTGTCATATCTTTGATCATAAGTCAAAACTAGGTCACCCTCGTTAAAGGCACGAGGTTGGACAGATTTGTCATACTGTGCCTTGACGCATTTCTTGTGTGCCTCATTAGCTAAGGAAACATCTCTTCTAGTTTCGTTAAGATTATTCAAGTATAGAAATCTCTCTTCCTCTACAGAAGTGTCTGGGAGAAGTTCAATGGCAAGTTTCAAGGATGGGATTTGACATTGAATCGGCAAGACAACTTCTAGTCTATAGACAAGCTGGAAAGGTGTGAAACTAGTAGTTGTTTTCACCGAAGTCCTGTAAGCCCAAAGAGCGTAGAAAAGGATATGGTGGCAGTTGGATTTATGGTCTCCAACCATCCGATGAAGCATCATTTTCAAAACTTTGTTAATGGCATCGACCTGACCATTAGCTTGCGGATAATAGGGCATAGAGTTTTCATGACGAAAACCTAGCTTGGCACTTACTTCCTCCATCATTTTATTACGGAAATGTGATCTGCGATCAGTAACTATGGATTGCGGGACTCTGAATCTTGCTATCACATGATTGAACAGGAAGAGAGTGGCAGTCTTACCGTCCTCTGCATATGTAGGCATGGCCTCGGCCCATTTTGTAAAATAGTCAACGGTTACGATGATGTAACCATGCCCCCTGACTGAGGTAGGTTTACAATGCATATGATTAATCCCCCATTTGCCGAAAGGGCCAACGGCAATGATGGGGTGTAACGGAGCATGATGAGTGTGCTTTTTCAGATAAAAATGTTGACAGGGTGGGCATTTCGTAACAGCCTTGTGACAATCTTTAAAGACTGAAGGCCAGAAATAGTTAGCACGAAGGATTTTCTGGGCTGTAGCCATCCTAGATAAATGACTGCCACATGCTCTAGAGTGGCAATCATTCAACACTTGTTCAGCTTCCTCGTGGGTAAGGCATCGCCGGAGAATGGAATCGATACCATGTCTATACAAAGTGTCATTAAAGATGAGGTAGTATTTTGTGTGGTGACGGATACGATGGCGATCGTCACGGGATAGAGTGGGTTGAAACATTTGTGTCTGGAGATAAATGAGCAAATCTCCATACCATGGGTCAGTAGTGCTTATCAGGAACATGAATTCATTTGGGAATGAATCACTGGGCTCAAATTCCGTTGAAGCACAGGGAAGATCACACATGAGCTCGGCAAAGACCAAGGATTTCTTTGATGTGGCTTTGCGAAATTCCAGATCAAACTCTTGTAGGATGACTATCCATCGGGAATATTTGCCCCCTAGTACTTGGTGAGTCAGGATGTAATACATAGGGTTATGGTCTGCCAATATGGTGGTTGTGCAAAGCAAAATGTAGTGATGAAATTTTTGAACATCAATGACCATGGCCAATGCTAATTTCTCCACGCATGAATATCGAGTTTTAGAATCCATGAGATTCTTACTAGCATAGTAGATCATGTGCTCCTGACCATCGAATTCTCCTGACTAGAACCATAGTGATGGTAGTAGTGGAGGCAGCAATATATAAGAGAAAATCCTTTGAATAATCGGGGGGGGGGGTGTATCACGGGTGAATGAGTCAGAGCGTGTTTGAGATTATCAAAGGCACGTTGGGCTTGGTCATACCAAAAGAACAGAGTGGCCTTCTTAAGGAGATGCATATAATCGTGTGTTTTCTCTGCAAAATTGCACACGAAACGACGGAGAAAGTTTTCCTTCCCTTGCAAACTTTGGAGTTCTAGAAGGTTGGTTGGGGCTAGTAGAGATAGAATGGCGGCAATTTTTAATGGATCTATCTGGATGCCATCTTTATAAATCACAAAACCTAACAGGCGTCCTGTCTCAACGCATAAAACACATTTATGAGGATTGAGCCGTATGTTATAATGACGACATCTCAAGAAAATGTCTCTAAGATGACCAGGGTGGTCCTCCCGTCGCTGTGAATGAGTTGGGAGGTTGTCAAGGTACAGTTCAACAATATGTTTTATATCATGAAACACATAGGACATAGCACGCTGGAAAGTGGCTCCAGCATTTTTCCGGCCAAATGGTACCTTGATGTCTGTTGTGGTACCCCAAGCCATAGGAATTTCTCTTCGTAACACCTATCCCACTGTAAAACCTGTCAGGAAAAAACTAAGGCAGGTCCATCTACGGAAAGCCACAGCTATCAAAGCTGAAATAGAGAAACTTCTCAAAGCAGGGTTTATTTATCCCGTACCCCTTACGAAATGGGTATCAAACGTCGTCCCTATCAATAAAAAGAAAGGCACCATTAGAGTCTGCATCGATTTCATAGATTTGAACAAAGCTTGTCCCAAAGACAACTTTCCCACTCTGCATATTGACCAGATTATCGATAATTGTGTCGAAAGTGTCATCTTCTCATTTATGGATGGCTTTTCGGATTATAATCAGATTGAGATTTTACCCACCGATCAGCACAAGACCGCATTCATTTTCCCATGAGGAACCTTTGCATATAGAAAGTTACCATTTGGCTTGAAAAACGCTGGAGCCACTTTCCAGCATGCTATGTCCTATGCATTTCACAATATAAAACATATTGTTGAACTGTGCCTTGACAACCTCCCAACTCATTCACAGCGACGGGAGGACCACCCTGGTCATCTTAGAGACATTTTCTTGAGATGCCGTCATTATAACATACGGCTCAATCCTCATAAATGTGTTTTCTGCGTTGAGACGGGACGCCTGTTAGGTTTTTTGGTTTCTAAAGATGGCATTTGTATAGATCCATTGAAAATTGCTGCCATTCTAGCTCTACCAGCCCTAACCTACCTTCTAGAACTCCAAAGTTTGCAAGGGAAGGCAAACTTTCTCCGCCATTTCATGTGCAATTTTGCAGAGAAAACACACTGTTATATGCGTCTCCTTAAGAAGGACATTTCATTCTTTTTGGATGACCAAGCTCAATGTGCCTTTGATAATCTCAAACACGCTCTGACTCATTCACCTACAATACAACCCCACCCCCCCCGATTATTCAAAGGATTTTCTCTTATATATTGCTGCCTCCACTACTACCATCGCTATGGTTTTGGTGCAGGAGAATCCGGATGGTCAGGAGCACGTGATTTACTATGCTAGTAAGAATCTCATGGGTTTCGAAACTCGATATTCACGCGTGGAGAAATTAGCACTAGCCACGGTCATTGATGTTCAAAAATTTCGTCACTACATTTTGCTCCACACAACCACCGTATTAGCAGACTAGAACCTATGTATTACATCCTGACTCGTCAGGTGCTCGAAGGAAAATATTCCTGATGGATATTCATCCTACAAGAGTTTGATCTGGAATTTGCCAAAGCCACATCAAAGAATCCTTGGTCTTTGTCAAGCTCATGTGTGATCTTCCCTGTGCTTCGACGGAATTTGAGCCCAGTGATTCATTCCCAGATGAATTCCTATTCCTGATAAGCACTACTGACCCATGGTATGGAGATTTGCTCATTTATCTCCAGACACAAAGGTTTCATCCCACTCTATCCCGTAACGTTTGTTATCGTATCCGTCACCACACAAAAAACTACCTCATCTTGAATGACACTTTGTATAGACATGGTATTGATTCCATTCTCCGTCGATGCCTTACCCACAAGGAAGCTGAACAAGTGTTGAATGATTTCCACTCCGGAGCATGTGGCGGTCATTTATCTGGGATGGCTATAGCCCAGAAAATCCTTTGCGCTGGCTATTTCTGGCCTTCAGTATTTAAAGATTGTCACGAGGCTATTAAGAAATGCCCACCCTGTCAATATTTTTATCCGAAAAAATGCACTCATCCTACTCCGTTACACCTCGTCATTGCCTTTGGCCCTTTTGCCAAATGGGGGATTGATTATATGCATTGTAAGCCTACCTCAGCCGGGGGACATGGTTACATCATCGTAGCCATTGACTATTTTACAAAATGGGCTGAGGCCATGCTTACATATGCATAGGACAATAAGACTGTCGTTCTCTTCCTGTTTAATCATGTGATAGCGAGATTCGGAGTCCCGCAGTCCATAGTTACTGATCACGGATCACATTTCCGTAATTAAATGATGGAGGAAATAAGTGCCAAGCTAGCTTTTCGTCATGAAAAATCTACACCGTATTATCCGCAAGCTAATGGTCAGGTCAAGGCCATTAACAAAGTTTGAAAATGATGCTTCTTCGGATGGTTGGAGACCATAAATCCAACTGGCACCATATATTTTTCTCTGCTCTTTGGGCTTACAGGACTTCGGTGAAAATAGCTAACGGTTTCACACCTTTCTAGCTTGTCTATGGACTAGAAGCTGTGTTGACGATTCAATGTCAGATCCCATCCTTGAAACTTGCCGTCGAACTTCTCCCAGACACTTTCACAGAGGAAGAGAGATTTCTATACCTGAATAACCTTGACGAAACTAGAAGAGATGCTTCCTTAGCTAATGAGGCACACAAGAAACACGTCAAGGCGCAGTATGACAAGTCTATCCAACCTCGTGCCTTTCATGAGGGTGACCTAGTTTAGACTTATGATCAAATATATGACAAACTAGGGAAAGGGAAGTTCGAATCTATGTGGTATGGTCTTTTCGTCATTTCTAAAGTTTTAGAGAAAGGGGCCTACGAGCTCGTGGACTATGATGGAATCCCCTTAGGACAACCTCACAATGGGTTGTACCTGAAGAGGTACTATGCCTAGATCTTTCTTGGATAGTATCTTGTATATATGTATATTACTTGACTTTCAGTGTGCTTAAGTATTTTCAATATGGTTTTGAGTTTAGTGTCCATATATGTTTATACCATGTTTTGGTCGTGCAGAGCAGATGGCTTTCTACGACTTCCTTGATGGTGCTTACCGCCACACCTTGAATCTTGCCTTAGTTGCTTGGGTTCTCTATTCCCAAGCTTACGATTTGGTTAGTTCATGAGTGTTTTGTATTGGTCCCACTACCAACAATATCACCGAGTATCGAGCAGTCATAGGTTTTTTGACTGAAGTTTCCTCCCAAGATGTTCACAACTTGGTATTCTTGATGGACTCGCAACTTGTGGTGTGTCATCTAAACCATGTCTATACCATTAGGAATCCTGTGGTGCTTCGTCTCTTATAGAGGATACGTTTATTAGAAAGGGCCTTTGAAACTATTATCTATGGGCATATCCCTAGGGAACATAATCCAGTTGCCAATTCATTGGCAAATTACATCCTAAACTAGCATATTTCCCATTCATGACATGAAAATCAAACATGGTTCACTGTAAATAAACTATAAAAGACACATAAAACTCATATAAAACACATTCTACATTTGATACATATAAACACCGAGGTAGAAGTCTGTATATATTTATATATAAACATGTTTTACAAAAAATAGGTCACGAGACCTCATCTGAAGCACGTCCAAATCACAACGAAAGTAGTTGAAAAGAAGATATTTAGAATTGTCTTAGATGAAGGAGCTTCAACTTCGGTTTTGTCCCTGTCTTGTTGGAAATCTATTGTCTCTCCCGAGCTTGTAACATCACCTACAACTCTGAAAGCCTTTGATGATGGAGGTTTCCAGCCCCATGGTCTCATACCATCCCTTTCAGTTGAGCTTGGGGGAAAATATTTTTCTCTTCAAGTGGAAGTAGTAGATGCCCCACTAGATTACAACCACCTTTTAGGAAGAAATTGGTTTTATGCCATGACTGCTGTCGCTTCAACGTTATTCCAAGCTGTCTAATTTCTGCCTCTAGGGAGAATTGTCACCATTGACCAGTTCGATTTCTATACGCCGGATGTTACTACCTCTATGGCTAATAACATCCCTATGTTAGCCAGTCCCCCCCTCCTTACCAGTTGATTGGGGTAGGCATGTTGACGGATTCATCCCTTATGGGGATTTTTCCCTCAAACCCTCCTAACACAGACTCGCCGACCCTAAATATGATTTCGTCGTTTGATTATGACCCAAAGGGCAAACAAATTGTTGAGTCCACCTTGTTGATCCCGCATGAAGAATTGTACAACATTATTCAAACCTTTTTCGATGATCACACTGATTATCTTCATCTGGTGACTTCGGACCCTTACCACCTACCCTACTGGTTAGAACCCTCTGTTCCTATTCTGGATTATTTCTCTTTGACTTTTCCTTCCGATGAGTCCATTATGGAGATCATGAGTACGAATGAGCCTATATGGGAGGATCATCATCATAGATCCTCGTTTCTCCCCAACACCAGTTTGGTAAACCATGATTTTGCATCCCTTTTTTCCATTGATATTGTCAACACACCTCAAACTCCTATATTGTTGCAAGACACAAATTCTGAAGGAAACCTATGCAACATTACACAAACAAATCCAATTGACATATCATCGAAGCTTGGTACCCTTGAGCATGTTCATGTTGGGAAGAACTGCTCAGCAGAAGAATCTGAAGCATACAGAGCAATTTTCAAAGAATTCTGCGATGTTTTTGCCTGGTCTTACGAAGAAATGCTGGGGATGGACCCATCCATTATGGTCCATGAAATAAAAACCTATCCCACTGCAAAACTTGTCAGGAAAAAACTAAGGTAGGTCCATCCACGAAAAGTCGCAACTATCAAAGCTAAAATAGATAAACTTCTCAAGCAGGGTTTATTTATCCCGTACCCCTGATGGAACGGGTATCGAACGTCGTCCCTGTCAATAAAAAGAAGGGCACCATTAGAGTCTGCATCAATTTCAGAGATTTGAACAAAGCTTGTCCCAAAGACAACTTTCCCACTCCCCATATCGACCAGATTATCGATAACTGTGCCGAACAAAGTCATCGCTAGGTCATCGAACAAAGCGAATGCCCCCCTAGGTAGCTCTATATACCATTTGGTGGCAGGCCCTGTAAGGGTGTGTTGAAATAGCCTTAAATGGATCGAATCTTGGTGCAAATAATTTGAAGAGCACCATAGGTGAAAGGTAGTAACATGTTCGCTCGGATCCTCTCCCGGTTTGCCCTCGAATTTGGGTATGTGTGAGGGAAGCTTAGTAGGGACAGCTGGCCAAGCCGGGTCATGAGCTATAGGATCGTTCATCAATCTTGACAAGTTAGGAAGATTTAGCGTTGCGAGGAAAGGGATCCTAGGATGAGTAGGTCGATGGACCACTCCCTGATAGTTCTGATTCACATAGGTCTGATTACCATAACCACCATGGCCTTGGCCATAGTGCCCTCCTCCTGTTTGACCCATATAGGGTGTCATGGAAGCACCATAGTGTGGTGTTCCTTGACTATTGTGAGCTACAAAGCCATAATTTGGAGAGTAAGCGGGTTGTTGATACCCGCACCCATAAGGTGAAGAACCCTGTCCATACTGCGTCCCATAATAAGGTCCATAAGTCATCGCATGAGATGTCCCATGAGACACTCCATAAGTAGGAATATATGCTCCAAAAGTAGGAATATACATTCCGGAAGTAGGAATATACGCTCTGGAAGTAGTAATATGACCTCTAGAAGTATGAACACGACCTCCTGAAACAATGGGTGGTACTTGAACTTGAGACACAACTGGTCGAGTAATAGCAGTACAGACCTGACTCGTAGCAACATTCCGACCCGAAGGACCACGTGAATGAGGTGGAGGGTGAACATTCAAAGAACTAGGGACAGAGGACGAAGGGACCTGTGTAATTATGTACGTGTTGTTCCCTATAGTCACTTGTCTCGAATATGGTATCCTAATAGGATCACTAGCTCTAGGCCTAGGAGGAATATGTGATGTAGCTTTCACCACCGGGATGGAAGGTGCAATGTGACTTGTGCTCCCAAACCTCTCTGCATGGTAAGGAATGAGAGTGCCCCCAGGCATAGTGTTAGGCTCAAACTTCGACTCGACATGAAATGCCAAATCATGTGTGGGAAAACCAGACATACCATAACTACCATAACTAGTGCTTGCGGGTTCAAAATGAGTTTCATCATCTTCTAGCATTCCATATTGACGATGCATCAATGGGGGATCAACACTAGAGTAAGTAGGTCTATCATGAAAAGTACCTATCTCAGAAATTACAGGACCTAACTGAGTCAAATCAGGTGAAGGATCATAGTTAGGAGTAAACTCCCCATCTTCCACTTGAATGGGAGAAGGTGGTTCAGGAATACCTTCAATATGGTCTCCCATCGTGCGTGAATCAATGTGCGAAGTAGTCCACCTGGACTGTCTATCACTCTCTCTCAAAGGAGGAGGAGATGTAGAAGGTGGAAGTCCTACTAAATGACGAGAATGGTGAGGCGCTGCACCCGAATCCACAATGACTCAAAAAATATAAAAGACTCTCTATACTACGTAAACCCTAGGCAAGCTAACGTGCACAGAGCATACACCAATAAAATCTAAAGCCAAACATAAGAAATCAAGGGTAGGATAAATGAGCTCCCGAATGAAGCAGGTATGTCTCGCCTAGGAGAGGCTTGAGACTCCCATACATAACAAGCGGAGGTACGTAACCGATTATTGTGGCCCTCAGCTTCAATGTGTAAAGCAACTGTGCTGTCCGACCCCAACCTGGCCAGGAAACCCATAGAATAACCCCTGCAGAGTACCCCCTCGATATCCTAAGTAAGGGCACTAAGGTCACCTCAATATAATCAATGCTCAGGCAGACAGTTACAGGTGGGATTGACTGTATGGGCAGGGTAGCAAAGTCCGAAACTCTCGAAAGAGCCCCCAGATATGAATACAATCCTGGAAATATCTCCAGTGCTACTCAGTTATGACTAGGGGTCATCCCAATCAATAGCCGCTCACATTGCTCGTGCTTAACTCCCTTTTGAGAGGAGGATCCTGAGAAACACTGGTTATACCAAGGAATTTCACACACTCACCTGGACAGACACATACATGTTGTTGTTTAGTGGTCTTGGAGAATTTACTCACAATGAACTATTCCAAGACCCTAAAACCTAATCTTGTTGGTGAACCCTATCAAATAAAATAGTGTAGTTCATTTTAAGTAAGCGTTGATTTTAATTGGCTTTATTACTCACAAGAGGTATATGGCCGTGCAACTAATGGCGTTATGACACAACATGAAGCAAAATGCACACCTAACAATCAATGCAAATGCATTGTGTCCATGAAAAATAGGGTGTGCTACTACATGAAATGCACAAGTTTATTCGAATGATAGATGCAAACTTTCCTATATGAAATCTTGACTAATACTCCAAAGCAAATCTAGTGCAAGTACTATGCAAAATGCAAGATGCAATGCATAATGATAATAAAATATTTTTGGATTTTTTGAAATAAAAATGAGATACTAAAGAAAAAAAATGGTTCTACAACCCCCAGACTCTGCAAGCACACTCAAGCAGCACTCAAGCAAAGTACCAAGGTAAAAGAAATCTAATGCACTAATCCCAAAACAAAAAAAACGAAAATGCAATGACAAGAACATTCTTCAAAAAAAGAAATTTTACCATAAAAAAAACGTCTTTGGTCAGAAACAGAGGTGTATGTAGACTCTAGCAGTATCAAAGGAGACTCAGCAATCATCCAACTTCACCCGGCAACAATCAATATTCCTTTAGAAGGAAAAACTAAGGGCATACACAACTGTTCACAGTAAACCCGCTTGTGTACGCGGAAATAGTAGTGAAACCCGCGTATATACACGACTGTGAGTTAAAAACTCGCGTATAGGAAGAAATATGCATAAAAATAAAGACAAACAGACAAGCTAAGACAAACTTCACACCAATTAGACACTACCAGGCAAACATGCCCCTAAACCCGACATGGAAACAAGAGAAAAAAGAGCAATTCAAAGTCATTGAATGCTAATAGAAAACCCCCAAAGGACAACTAATAGGAACTCCCTAGTAGAGTCGCCAATTCTGTTACGGAGAGAAATTCCTATGGCTTGGGGTACCACAATAGACAGCTTGACTCCAGAAATCAATCCTTTCCAATATGCAATAGAAATCAAATATCTAACACTAAGGAATCAGACCTCGTACCTTATCTCGGACGGTTGAAGTAGATCCCCATTGAGCTTTCCAACTTTAGCTTGAATTGATTAATCACTTTCCTCAACAACAAGTAAACAAGACAAGCATACTATATATTGGTGTTAGATCTATTCTAGCATATATAATCAACAATGTATAAGCATTTGAAATCATCCATGGATAAAATATTCATTCAAACATACATTATTGGAGAGGAAAAGATATTTCTATTAATATAAAATCAGAGATTACAATGAATACAACCTCTATCGGCATGTATGCGAATTGGAGAAACTGAATCCCCCACTTGGGCCTCCACCACCTCAATCCTCCATCTCTCGATAGCAAGCTCACAAGCACAAGGCAAGCTTGGGAAGAACACAAAAGTGCTCTAAGGGACAAAGGGATGCAGACTCAAACACAAGTTCCGGCAACAATGGACTATAGTTTCTTTGCTCTCAATTCTCTTATGCCTTCATTGTATCCAAAGAGTTCCTTATATAGCTTTTCAAAGGGGTAATGAAAGGCCAAATTCGGGCGATCTAAAGGCATATGTAAGGCCAGGAGTCAAGTGAGTCGGATCCATGTCAAGGAAAACTCCAAAAGGATTTGGATTTTGCACACATCCCGATGTGCGCGGTTTTAGGGGTCAAACCCACATATGTACGCATTAAGGGGTTTAAAAGTCGCGTATAGCAATTTTCACATGTTTATAGGGATGGTCTAGGAAACATCAAAGGAAAAAAATGGTTTAAGGGGTCTAAGGAGTTTGTAAAGGGACAGGGAAAGGCCATACAAGTGTGATTCACCTGGTGTGGTAAAAACTTCCAGCACATTTATCGATAATCTGGTCGATATGCGGAGTGGGAAAGTTGTCTTTGGGACAAGCTTTGTTGAAATATCTGATATCAATGCAGAATCTAATGGTTCCCTACTTTTGATTGACAGAGACGACGTTCGATACCCATTCCATCAAGGGTAGGGGATAAATAAACCCTGCTTTGAGAAGTTTCTCTATTTCAGCTTTGATAGCTGTGGATTTTCGTAGATGGACCTGCCTTAGTTTTTGCTTGACAGGTTTTGCAGTGGGATAGGTTTTTATTTCATGGACCACAATGGATGGGTCTATCCCCAGTATTTCCTCGTAAAACTGGGCAAAAACATCGCGAAATTCTTTGAAAAGTGATCTGTATGCTTCAGATTCTTCTGCTGAGCAGTTCTGCCCAACATGAACATGCTCAAGGGTACCAGGCTTGGATGATATGTCAATTGGATTTGTTTGAGTAATGTTGCACATGTTTCCTTTAGAATTTGTGTCTTGCAGCAATATAGGAGTTTGAGGTGTGTTGACAATATCAGTGGAAAAAAGGGATGCAAAATCATGGTTTACCGAACTGGTGTTGAGGAGGAACGAGGATATATGATGATGATCCTCCCATATAGGCCCATTCATACTCATGATCTCCATAATGGACTCATCAAAAGGAAAAGTCTGAGAGAGATAATCCAGAATAGGAAGAGAGGGTTCTAACCAGTAGGGTAGGTGGTAAGGGTCCGAAGTCACCAGATGAAGATCATCAATGTGGTCATCGAAAAAGGTTTGAATAACGTTGTACATTTATTCATGTGGGCTCAATGAGGTGGAATCAACAATTTGTTTGCCCTCTGGGTCATAAT
The DNA here is from genome assembly GCA_001517045.1 of Pseudotsuga menziesii. NCBI lineage: Eukaryota > Viridiplantae > Streptophyta > Pinopsida > Pinales > Pinaceae > Pseudotsuga > Pseudotsuga menziesii. Next base: position 909,250 of record LPNX011210748.1, on the reverse strand, counting down.
CAAATGACAAAATCATATTTACGGTCGTTGTGTCTGTGTTAAGAGGGTTTGAGGGAAAAATCCCCATAAGGGACGAATCCTTCAACATGTCTACCCCAATCGACTGGTAAGGAGGAGGGGACTGGCCTAATATAGGGATGTTATTAGCCATAGAGGTAGTAACATCCGACGTACAAAAATTGAGCTGGTCAATGGTGACAATTCTCCCTAGAGGTGGAAATTGTACAGCTTGAAATACCTTTGAGGCGACAACAGTAATGGCGTAAAACCAATTTCTTCCTAAAAGGAGGTTGTAATCTAGCAGGGCATCGACTACTTCCACTTGAAGAGAAACATATTTGCCCCCAAGCTCGACTGAAAGGGCTGGTATGAGACCATGGGGCTGGAAACCTTGTCCATCAAAGGATTTCAGAGTCGTAGGTGATGTTACAAGCTCGAGAGAGCCAATAGCTTTCCAACAAGACAGGGACAAACTGAAGTTGAAGCTCCTTTGTCTAAGACAATTCTAAAGATCTTCTTTCCAACTACTTTCGTTATCATTTGGACGTGCTTAAGATGAGGTCTCGCAACCTATTTTTTTGTAAAACATGTTTATATATATATACATACTTCTACCTGGGTGTTTATATGTCTCAAATGGTGAATGTGTTTTATATGAATTTTATGTGTCTTTTATAGTTTATTTATAGTGAACCATGTTTGATTTTCATGTCAAGAATGGGCAATATGCCAGTCTAGGATGTAATTTTCCAATGAGTCGACAACTGCATTATGTTCCCTAGGGATATTCCCATAGATAATAGTTTCAAAGGACATTTCTAATAAATGTACCCTCCAGAAGAGACGGAGAAGCACAGGATTCCTAATGGTATAGACATGGTTTAGATGACAAACCACAAGTTGCGAGTCCATTAAGACTACCAAGTTGTGAACATCTTGGAAGGCAGCTTCAGTTAGAAAACCTATGATTGCTCGATACTCGGCGATATTGTTGGTAGCAGGACCAATACAAACTGCTCCTGAACTGACCAAATCATAAGCTGGAGAATAGAGAACCCAAGAAACTGAGGAAAGATTCAAGGTGTGGCATCAAGCACTATCAGCGAAGCCGTAGAAAGCCATCTGCTCTGCATGACCAAAACATGGTATAAACAGATACGAACACTAAACTCAAAACCATATTGAAAATACTTAAGAACACTAAAAGTCAGGTAATATACATATATACAAGATACTATCCAAGAAAGATCTAGGCATAGTACCTCTTTAGGTGCAACCCATTGCGAGGTTGTCCTAAGGGGATTCCATCATAGTCCACGAGCTCATAGGTCCGTTTCTCTAAAACTTTGGAAATGATGAAAGGACCATACCACATAGATTCGAACTTCCCTTTCCCTAGTTTGTCATATCTTTGATCATAGGTCAAAACTAGGTCACCCTCATTAAAGGCATGAGGTTGGACAGACTTGTCATACTGCGCCTTGATGCATTTCTTGTGTGCCTCATTAGCTAAGGCAACATCTCTTCTAGTTTCATCAAGGTTATTCAAGTATTGAAATCTCTCTTCCTCTGCGGAAGTGTCTGGGAGAAGTTCGACGGCAAGTTTCAAGGATGGGATCTGACATTGAATAGGTAAGACAACTTCTATTCTGTAAACAAGCTGGAAAGGTGTGAAACCAGTAGCTGTTTTCACCAAAGTCCTGTAAGCCCAAAGAGCAGAGAAAAGGATACGGTGCCAGTTGGATTTATGGTCTACAACCATCCGACGAAGCATCATTTTCAAAACTTTGTTAATGGCCTCAACCTGACCACTAGCTTGCGGATAATAGGGCGTAGAGTTTTCATGACAAAAACCTAGCTTGGAACTTATTTCCTCCATCATTTGATTAAGGAAATGTGATCCTTGATCAATAACTATGGACTGCAGGACTCCGAATCTTGCTATCACATGATTGAACAGGAAGAGAGCGGCAGTCTTACCGTCCTCTGCATATGTAGGCATGGCCTCAGCCCATTTAGTAAAATAGTCAACGGCTAGGATGATGTAACCATGCCCCCCAGCGGAGTCACTAGATTTGTTATCAGGAATATTGCACCTTCTGCAGACAGAAGCTGTTCCTCTGGTATGAATGGTTCAGATCCAGAACAAATGAGTGAATGACAAAGGATGAAGACCTTCCCTAAATGCTGTAGACACCTAGAATACTGCTTCGATCATGAACCTGTGTACCTGCAAACATGTCAAACATACAAGCACATCAAAGCTACCAGAAAATCATCTAAATATCCATACTAATGACTAAGGAATGAGCCACTAGCTTAGCCATTCTTCCTTTCCACTTCCTTAGCAGCCTGAGAAACCCAATGGTAGTTGTCTTGGGTGTGTCTTGATGTGCACTTGGCCATGTGTAATCCTTAACTGGATAGCCTGATAAATCCAACTGTTAGCTGGCTTGGCTGAATAGCCTGAGAAACCCAATAGTAAGATGGCTTGGATGAGTGGCCTGAGAAACCCATCTATTAGTTGGCTTGGATAGTCCTTAATGTGAATGTTGGCTTGATTGTGTGCAGTCTAATAAACCCAACTATTAGATGGCTTGGTTGTGTAGCCTGATAAACCCAACAATGTATTGGCTTGTTTCCTGCAGCCTAATAAACCCAATTGTGTATTGGATTGGCTGGACAGTCTGATAAACCCAACTGTAGGTTGGCTTGACTGTGTTTGATGTGTTATGGCTATGTGTGACCCTGTTGCTCCCTAGTTCCTTGTGGAAATCATGCCCATCTCGAGAGTGGCATTTGTGTCGAGAGATTGATGAACACAACTGGCCTATGGCTGGGTGGAACGTTTCAGCAACATAGCTAGCTAGTTGCAGGACAACTTCATCTTCAAGATAAGTATTCTTTGTTATTATTATTTATGCAATGTATTTGCGTATGAATGAATTGAAATGTTGAATGGTTGTTATAGAATCAATTAGATTTTACTGTGATTAAATGTTCCTGCATTTGCATCTATATATGCCTTGTATGTTTCAATGCATTTTTCTTATGATCATGGAGGCTAGAAGCCTGGTTACCAAGTCAGAATGCATCTCACTTAAGCATTTTCGCACCCCAGAATTTGGCTACAGAAGGCAGGAGGCGAAAGGAAGGAGTTGAAACAAGGCAGAATGTTGGTTTTTTGCACCTTGGGATCCGCCCATGGAAGGAGGAAGTGGAAAAAGAGCTGAAATTTCTAAGGAAAATTGGATTTTCGATTCCGAAGTCCGCTGTGGAGGGCGGAAGTTAGAAGGAGGAAATTTGTAGAATAGAAAAAGGATAAGGTAGAAAGTGGGTATTCTGATTCTCAAAGTTCACAGCGGAAAGCATTAAGTCGAAAGGCACGAAACCGAAAGTTAAGGTATCTGTTATCACTCCAGGAAACTCCTCTAGGTTGTAGCTCGAGGATGCCTGGTAACTTACAATGTTTTTAGGGTTTTTTGATATGGATGAAATCAGTTGACCTATATAACCTTTCCACTCTCAAGGCATGTATAAAACTCACTTGTTTATAAGGCTTTTTGTTGCAATTGCTCAGAAGTTCGACAATAAGGTGCAGGGATGGAGAACTCACTAGGCTGGTAAACTTACATACAAAAAACATGCATATAAATGGCTAAATCCTGATGAGGATGGTATTTATAAATCAAATAGCACTAATAAACCAACAGGATGACAACTATCAGCTTTTTAATCAATCTGAAAATGACCTAAATACACATTCAGGCATAAATATAGTAAAGAAAGAGATGATGGCTGAAAAGATCACAACAAAAGAGCTTATATCATGAATAAGTAAAATGATAAGCTTGAAAGCATTATCGGCTCATAAATCCCTGAAGTTGAACCTTTATTATAAAATCGATCATGGGCTTTATAGCCTTCTACAAAAATGACAGATCTTGAAACTTCGATTTGTTTTCACAAAAAATACTCAGAAGTGATAGTTTTTTCAGATTAGGGTTAAAAACCCTAGCTAACTATTTGTCTATCTATTTCAAAGATCTAGTTCACTGAGTGAATACTAAATAACTACAGTAGTCGCTGATAATCACCACTGCTGGTTCAATGTAAAATTGCTGCCAAAAGCCAGTGTTTCGGTGGTTAACTAACATGACCTTTCTTGTTTAATCTGCCGAAATTTTCTACCTTGTCATTGCAGTCGCCGATCGGAAGCTCTAACCTCTAACCTATTGGAACCCCAAGCCTCAATGCTTCCGCAGTGTCGGCGCCTCAAATTACTAACGTCGCGACAGTTTATGCATCGGTGATCGAAAGTTCTGTCCTCTAGCCCATCGGCACTCCAAGCTTGAACGTATCGACGCTTTCCATCACTAGCTTGTGACGATTGAAAGCTGTAATAACTAATGCATCAGAACCTCTTATCTGAATGCTACCACAGTGTCAGAGCGTTAAACCACTAGCTTCATGATCGAAAATCAGAAGCTCTAGCCACTATCCCATCGACGCCTTAGACCGGAATGCTGCCGCAGTGTCGGAGCTTTAAACCACTATCTTTACAATCGGAAATCAGAGGCTCTAGCCACTATTCCATCGATGCCTTATACCTGAGCATTGCCACAGTGTCGATAGTTCAAATCACTAATTTCTAAGCATCAATGATCGAAAAGACTAGCCACTAATCTGTTGGCAATCGGACGCTCTAGCTGCTAAACTCTTCATCAGCGATCGAAACTCCAAACCACTAACCATCAGCACTTTAAACCACTAACCTTCGGAACTTTAAACCACTAGATTCTCCGTAGTGGCAGCACTATAGCAGACTAAAACTCTGAAACGTCGGCGTAATAGAGGACTACACCTCCGATTGCTGTTTAAAAAGGTTCCGATGGTAGTAAATTTTTTAGCAATATGTTTAACCGTCGAAAGGGTTTTCCACCTGTTGTTTATCTTCCAACTTTCAGTGGCTAATGAGATGTTCTGATCCTTGCCCAAGCCACCGAAAGCTACAACTTGTGAAATTTTTACCCAAATAAAAAACAGAGGATTTCAAACTGTCAGTGATATTCATATCCTTCATTGCATGAGTTAAATTCTTCATACTATAAAAATAAATTATTTTGGGAGATAACAGTATCATTTGGTGATTTTTCGCGATTCAAGGTCTGAAGTCAGAAGTTGAAAGTTAGAAGACAGAAAGAGAAATGAGGCAAGAGTTGAGTTTTTGATTCCTGAAGTCTGCAGTGGAAGGTGAAATGTGGAAGGCAGAATGTGGGTAAATGATTCCGTCGTGTTTTGAGTTTTCGATTCCCGAAGTCCGCAACAAAAGGCAAAATGTGGGTAAATGATTCCGTCGTGTTTTGAGTTTTCAATTCCTGAAGTCTGGAGTAGAAGGAAAAAAGGTATGAAATCATAGTGGTGTTTTGAAGATGTTCCGCAGGCCGCACTGCGGAAGGAAGAAGGAGGAAGGTCAGAAGGCTGAAAGGAGGAAGTCAGTAAATTCAGTTCAATGTGGAAACGACATTCCTAGTTGTAGAGTGGATCAGTAATATACAGAACGACTGGTTTCTAAGCCTGAGAATGAATGAAAAAGGATGAGCATGACCCATGGATGTGGCTTAAGAGAAAGTAATAACAAGTTTTAAATTAGTTCGCATATCATTCAGGTGTATGGGCACCGAGTTCATGGACATTATGGTATCAGAGCGAGCAGTAGAGTTGCATTCCTCCCTTTTGTGTCGATGCAGAGGGGTGGGTACGTGACAGTTTGGTATCGGAGCAAGATTAGTGGTCGTGTTTCTCCTCCAAGGCGAGAGGGGACGTGAAACTTGATGGTGATCTTGTTGATGGTTCTTAAATAGGTGCACACCCTCTATTCTCCTCATTTATTTGGTGTTAATACAACTGGTATTGCATATGGACTCAGACTCTCTCTGATCAATCCCTTGTCCAACAACTGCTGGATTTGTTAATTCAATTCAACATTCCCTTTTAGCATCATTATGTGTGGCTCTTTATTCAATAGAATCAATCATAGAATGAAGTCGATCTAATGTGAAATACTCCTCGTCGGTGGCAATCTTTTCGGCACCTCATCGACCACAATGCCCATAAATTTTGAAAATACTTCTCTGACTTCAGTTGGGATATTCTCCATTTCCTTGTCGACACTTAAACATTTGGGAAATACTATGAAGTAATATTGTTGCTTCTCTTCCTCCTTCAGGAACTCCTTTGTTAAACACATAAGCACTCTCTTTTCCTAAAATTCACTCTCCTTTCCCTATTCATTCTAGTCTTCAGTCAAGGGAATCAGTCGGAAGCTTTTGCCATCCTTCGTGACTGTAATAGTATTCTTGCGACCATCATACACCATGTTTCTATCATACTTCCATCATAATCCTAGTAATAGGTCACATGTGTCCATCATAATCATGTCACGTAGCATTTTGTCATATAGCTTGTTGATCTTAAAGTTGATTAGACACTGTCATGTCATCGTGACATGGTGACCTTTCTACAACCACAACACTCTATAAACATTCGAGTGCAGTTAACACTTCAAACCCAGTTTGTTAATCACTTCCATTGAGACCAAATTCTCAGTGATACCTCAATCGATGATGGTCATACACCATATGCCTTGAATATTTACTTTTGTCCAAAAAATGAACTTCCTCTGCATCGGTTCTTTCTCCTCTTATCGCACTGATTGCAACAATGCTTGTTGGGTTGTTAAGTTTCGACCTCCTTCTGATGCAACCTCTATTAACTTTTCCTTCATTGTCAAACAAGTCTCATCACCCACTCCTTGAATTTTGACCTCTTGTCGTCTTGGGTATACAATTTTTCTAGGCACACATACACCTTGTGTCCTAGTTCTCAACACTTGTAGTTAAGGACTTTGGTTTGGTATGCACGCCTCCCTCTGAATTCTCCCCTTCGACCATATGAATCTTGACTTCTAGAGTTATCACCTCCTCATCAGTATTTCAATGCATTATATCTAGTTGTTCCTTCTTCTTGTCATTCATCATGACTTTCCTACTTATGTGACCCACTAGTCTGGCCTTTGGCGGCAACAAACTTTTGACTTCGAGCTTACGTGTTTCCTCTGCTTGTCGAAGTCTTCCAAGACAATTTTTCCTCTGCTTTTAGAGCTAGCTGATAGGATTATTCTACTATGATAAACCTTTATAGGATCAACTCATCTTGAATGGCATATTTCAGGCCATGCACATAGCTCGCAACTACCTCTTCCCCTCCATTGATTTCTCCCAACCTGATAGACAGTCAATATAATTCCTCAGTGAATTGTTTAACAGTCAACTCCTTTTGTCACAGGTTTTCCAATTTCTTGAAAAGAGAAATCATGTAGTTGATGGGAAGGAACTTATCATTTATCTTGGTGACCATTCTGTCCCAAGTCTTCACCTTATCTTTTCCCTTCTTTACTTTGTCAACCTGTATATTGTCCCACCACATGAAGCATGGCCTTTTAGCTTCAGGCAAGTAACTTTTACCCTTTTTGGGTCCTATATCTCTTCAGTATGAAAATACTTTTCAATTTCTCTAATCTAGTCTATCAAATATTCAAGTTTCAGGATCCCCAAGTAGGTATATACCTCCATCTTAGACCTAACCTTAATTTCAAACAATACTTTCAATAGCTTATCTTCCTTTTTAGCATTAGGAGCATGTGCTTCTTCCTCAACCTTTTTATCAATATGGTCAAGGGTTTTTATCCATATTCCTCTCTATTGGGCTTCTTTCATAGCTACTAGCTCACTTTTCAGACTCCTCATGGTTTGAATGCACTCTTTGAAAATTTCACAGACAATAGTGACACTAGCACCTCCACGCGGTCTCTGTCCTCGAACATTAATGCCTGTATGAGCCATTAATCTCGCTCATGCAACTAAATCACTACTCCCCAATCGCAATTGGGTTCCTTATATAAGATAAATTTCTTCTCTTAAACTAATTGATTCAGACACTATGTGAGTAGGATACATATAAGTGCACACAACAAAAATGAAACCAAGCACACACACAGAATCACAAATAGATACAACAAGGATTGTGGGTTTCAATTAAATGAAATAATCTATTTACAAGAGGAAATTACAAAATGAATTTTGCACTCTGCTTTAGTCAAAATAGACATTGACCATTCATACCACATGACAGTTGGAAAATTACAAGGAAGGAATGACCTTCTTCCTAAATAAATTGGATCTTCCTCATCAACTAGATAACTCCAAAAAAAGAAATCCTCTCTCATATTTGACACTTGTATTTATAGATGTTTACATGCTCAATATCCCACTCAATTCTCCTCTAGAAGCTTCGCTTGCTTCTCAGCATTTCCATGTACATTTAATTCCTTCACATGCCTCCTCTCAGAAGGCTTCGCCAATTGGATTTCTGCAACTATCGTCATAACTACTCTACAACTATTCCAACTACCTCAATGGCTCCATTCCTCAGGATCCTAGAATTATATAGGTTTCCTTCCCATCAATGTTGGTTTAACTCATGAGTTCACCTAACTCATTGGTTGATATATACCCCAAGCATCATTATCCCTATGTCATCGAACCATGAATGACCTTTGTCGCTGCTTTGTGACTCAATAATTATTAATGTCTTGTCGTTTGTCATAGACCTAATCTAGTCGAAACTTCCATGAATCTATCCTACGTCAAGTGTCAGTCCTGGGCATGTATGGGAGGTTGTCGAATATTCCCCATGCAACTTCAATCATCTATCTTTGACTAGTCTCTTTGGGCCTAGATAGCCCTGCATCATTGAAGCCCCCTCTAGGTTTTTCAAGTGCTTTTCCTGAAAAAGGTTTCCCTTTGTCCCCACTCTTATTTTATTCGATAGTGGAAGGTGGTCTGAGCATACTTATTCACAAACAAAATAATGAGGGGCACATTGCAGGTGTCAAGATAACAAATATGTTTATAATTGCTCACCTATTATTTGTGGATGACATATTTCTCTTTAGTAGAGGATCTACAGAGGAGTGGTGTGTTATATATGAAGTCTTGAAGGTTTTCTCTAAGGCAACGTGCATGGATATAAGTCCTACGAAATTCTCCTTTATAGAATGCAGGATTGAAGGTAATATAAAGGAGCATATCGGTGCCTTTCTTCCCTACTAGATGGATCCCATTGACAAGGGAATGAAGTACTTGGGATATTTCATTAAATCAAATCACTATCTAAAGGATGATTGGAGATGGTTGTTCATAAAAATAGAAAACAAGTTGACTAAATCGATTTATAGATGGTTGTCTCTTTGTGGTATTTTAATTCTAGTTAAGGGAGTCCTTGAAAATATCCCTATCTTTTGGCTTTATTTGGCCAAAATTGCAAAATCAATACTTGACAATATTAGAGAGTATTGTTTTTCATTTCTTTGGTAAGCTAATAATAAAAAATAAGGCATCCATATTGTAAACTGGGAAAGGTTGGCTTGTCCCATAAGTGTTGATGGGTGGGATCTAAAACACATTTTCAAAATAGGTCAGGCCCTAACAACAAATAGTTAGTGTATGGGTTTCTTTAGTGGGGTTCTATGGAGCAAGGTATTAAGGGAAAAATATTTCAGAGATCTCTTTATAGAGGATTGGTGTAGAGGGAAGAAAGTGGGAAATAACTTTGTCTGAAACATATGGAAATGCATATCCAGTGTGTTCCTAATTATTGGAAGTTGGCTAGTTTGGAAAATTGGAAATGGCTCCAAGGTAAGAATAGGAGTAGATCCCTTTGTTGGAGGGGCATATTTCTACAGACTCTTAGGGGATTTGGTGAATGTTCTTAATGAAAAAGGATATCAGATGTTATCACTGGTAGCTACTCAGATAGATGAGTTAATTCTCAAACAAATGTGGTTGTTCTCGTTGGATTTGGGGTTACAAGAGGACCAGGCTATTGAATGGCCAAAATTTGTACATGGTTTGGATTGTTGTGGTATTTTCTTATATGAGGAGGAGGATGGTATTACATGGTTGGAACAACATAAATGGGGAGGTTACAACTAAGCTTACTTATGTCTCTATTGTTTTCCTAGCTTTTGAAATTGAAGAAAAATGGTGGTTTTAGAAAATATGGAAATGGAAAAGTCCTTTGGAAGTTAATTATTTTGTTGGTTGTATTTAGAAAATATAGTTCTCACATGGGACAATTTCATCAGGAGAGGTGGTCATAGCCCAAAAATATGTGTCTTATTTAAGAAAGACTCGGCATCAATGGATCACTTGCTCTTCCATTGTGGATTTGTCAGAAGTGTCTCTCCATAGGTTAAAGTTGCACTAAAGATTTCAAAAGCTGGGAATCTCACTATTTTTATGCTAGTTTGTTCCATTGGTACACTTATGTTTAAGAATGGAGGGAATTACCTCGTTATGCTAGTTGGTTTGTATGGAAACATTGAAATCTTTTCATTTTTGAAGACATTCCAATTAATGCACATACACTAAGCCTGGCCATTGTAGGGGTATTCCTGGAACGCCATAGGGCTCCACATGTTAAGAATATTAGGCACCCATCTGCTCCTATTTTCCAACCCAATATGTTGATGGGGCGTCAAAACAGGATATGGACAAAGGGAGTGCTAGAATGGGTGTAGATTTGCTTAATGGACATGTTGATGGGTTGTGGTAAAAGCTCCAATACCCAAGTAGAGATTTTAGCTTATTAGGAACTTATTTTCTTTGATCGACTCTAGAATATTTCTATATTGCAGGTTGCATGGGATTCAAAAGTAATGATTGAGTGGGATTCCCATAGTTGTTCCTTACACGTAGCCCAATTATCTCAGTGGATGAAAAAAATGAGGGCTCTCTAGGAAAAAAATTCAGTATTAAAACTTCAACATACTTTTAGAGAATGCAATACATAGGCTGATGCCTTATTTAAAAGGGCTCTTTGTTGTCCAAAAGACATAATTTACTTTGAAGAATCTTTAAATGTCAAATTTTTATTTATTTTAACAGAAACTGAAATTTTTTTATTGATTAAAAATGGCTGTAGCCCAGCCAGGCGTACAAAGGGGAATTCAGAAAAAGAAGGCTGATGACCTCTATCAGAACAGTCAGCCTTCTTATGAGTGCTTTGAGAAGTGAATCCCAAATGCTTCTGATGCTATTCCGAAAAAAAGATTGCTTGCAAGAGTAGACTCTCACGAATTGTGAGCAGAGAAGAATACAGAAACAAAACATTAAATAGGCGGAGAGGAGAAATGCCCCTTAATGAAAGGATCCAATTTCTTCTGGGAGCCTGAGCTGATGTTTGAGGCTGCTTCCTTTTCTCTACGTTCTTTATTTGTCTTTTGCCCTCTGGTGAGGGGAGGAGAAGGAGCTGAAAAGTCTTCAGATTCAAAGGTTCCTTCTGACGAAGGGACCGAGGATGCTAGTCTTGTTGGGCTGGGGTCTCGTGAACCAAAGCATTGGGATCTTTCTTAGAACCTGAAGAAGTAGGTTTTGGAGAAGCTTGTTCACATCCAAGGGGACCAGGGATTCCCCGCTCTGGGACATCCGCAGCTTCAGGTTCTTGTGCTTCATCTTCCTGGAGAACTTCAAAACTAATTTTGTTTTCTGGCCGTGGAGTATCTGCAAGAGGAGAATGATCTTGAGGAGAAACCTTGTGCTGAGATGCTTGAGGCTCCTTTCGCTGGGGAGGATGGCGTCGATTAGTAACCGTCTGGAACTTTGTATCTTTGGAAGCTGGGAGATTTTCTAGTTTCTATGGTTCTGCAAGCTTGGGGCAACTTTTGGCGAAGTGGTCGTATACATGACAGAAGTTGCATTTGAAAGGGATCTGCTCGTAATCCAGATCTTGAATGTGGCTCCATTCTCCTAATGTGAGCTTTAGGGCCTCCGGGAGCCCTTTTTCTAGATTCACCTCTACACAGATATAGGCACATCTGTACTGACCCCCTTTTGGTTCTGCAGTATCTAGATAACGTTCTAGCTTATTACCAATGTCAATTAGAGTGCTTTTTCCCCAAAGATGAAGAGGGAGGTTAGGGAGTCTTACCCAAACTGGAGCGGTAGTGATCTCTGCTTCTGGGTTAAACCCCGGAGACCATGGGGCTAAGAACAGACCTCTCAAGCCCATGAAGAAAGGGCCCAAATGAAAGACTAGGTCTCTTTCTTCTTTATTTGAAAATAGGAATACAAAAAACCCTTGTCCAGCTACAAAGAGAGAGACCTATCCTTGCAGAAGAGGGTTCCAATGTTCTGCGGTCCAGAGCTCCATTGCCTTAGGGCTGGGCCACAACCCTATGAACTTACCAATGAGGGCTTGCTCAGAGAGGATGAGAGCTTTCTGGCATGGATCTGTAGGAGAGAGCTCCAGAGAAGGGATCTCATCCATCTTTTTCACGAACTTGGATGAAGTGTGAGAAGCTTCCCAAGGAGTGACAGCTTGAACAAGGGCCTTGAAGGTGGCTAGCTGGGCATGAGAGCCCATTTCCTGAGAGAAATCCAGGCTGAAACCACGAGGAGAAGTGATAGCCAAAGGGAATCCCACGCTGAGGCAAGCAGGGGCGGCAACCAACGATCCAACCAGATCTACGTAGCAAGGGAGGCGGCGGCTAGGGAAACCCTAGCAGCAGTTTAGAGAGCCGCTCTTCCATTCTCAACTAATCGTTAATATAAATGTCAATTTATTCATATGGGTTGTGTTCCCATTTTTAGTGAGGGGCCTAGTCGGCGATTCATCATTCACATCTATGTTTTGACTGTATTTTATTATTTTTTTGTTCCAAAAACATATCGACTTGTAACTGAATTGTTCTCAAAATTTTCTCCGTTGATCTCCCTTGTGATGGGAGCTTGGTCCCTTTATGACACATGTTTTTTTATTATAAATTCACATAGACCCATTGATGCACAAGTTTTAGAACTGGAACTTTTTCCTCAAGATGGGCATATGTATACTCTGATTCATATTAGAATATCGAGTATAGTTTTTGTTTTTTTTGGAATTAAAAAAAGGCTCTAACCCACTCAAACTAACCAATCAATTTAATATAGGAAAATACATGTAAGTATTGTTAACAAATTAATCTATAAAAATAAAATATATAAACATAAAAAAATGTAAAACATAACTGTCAAGTTTCACTTGTGTGAAGGGTTTCTGAGGGTTATTTTTGTTAGGCGGCCTAGGGTTTTAAACTTCACCGTGGTGGGAGGAGACACCTAAAAATCCAACCATGCTAAGGGTTGGTGTAGCCCAGGCCCGGTGCGATCTCCAGGTGATTCTGACAACTTTGATGCCCTTGGGCATGGTTTCTTAAAGCACATGCTAATCTTACAGATCACAAACACTCTAACAACAAATAAAAATGTAAATAATAATAAATAAATAAAACCTTAATTTTTATACAAACTAAATATTTTGTATACACAATTTAAAAAAAATAAAAGGTACATTTTCTTCTCTTTGTGTCTAACTTAGATATTTCCATATACAAATAAAGTTTTGATGAAATAATCAATGCATAAATGGTGTTATGTGAAATACATGTTATATACTACTAATTATTAAATGCCAGTTGCTATATTTATTGAAAATATTAAATTAACTTTATTGTATTTATATTAGTATAGGTCTATCGTAAATTTGGATCTGTTAAGTATAAAGAGGGATAACCTGAATCTATCAAGCATTGAGGGAAATAATCTGGATTTATCAAGCACTGAGAGGGATCCAATTTCTTGAGGTGTAATTTTATTAAATATTAAACTCAATAAATTTGATCTCTTCATAGATTCAAGTTTAAGTTTAAGTTTTATTTTTTTTATTTAATAGGCGATATTGATTTTAAAAATTATTTTTAATATTTTTTATTTTATTTTATGAGCCAACATGTATTTTAAAATTATTTTGAATTTTTGTAATGTGTTACCTTACATTACTTTACCTTACGTGACAACATCTCCTCCATACTGGGTTGTAGAGCAACCCACCAAATGAAAAGTAATTAAAAAATTCATGTCCCCTCATAAAATTAAAATAACATAAAACCAACGTAGATCCATCTTAAAACTGGATCTATATGCACAGACATGGATAACATTTCTTGAGGTGTACATTTTTTCAAACTTGAGGGATCAAATTTCTTAAGGTGGAAATTTTTTCAAGATGTGTAAAATTTAAGATGAACAAAAATTACACATCAAGAAATTTGATCCCTCTCAATGCTTGATAGATCTAGATTTAAGATGGATCTATGCTCGTTTAAATAAAATTGTGGTTTGTATAAATTGTATTTGTATATATATTTAAAAAACTATTTATTAATTATAATAACAATCTCACTAATTTATATCCTTTTATATATATTTTTAGAAAAAAAAATTCTTTTCCAAATTCCAAAAATGTTATTCTTAATAACACAACAATATTATAATACTTGATAGTCATCTCAAAATCATTAAAATCAATTTTCTTTCGTTCAAATGTTCTTAACTTGTAGGACATGTTTTTGGTCTAATAAACCATGACGTATGGGTATCTAAGCTGCCGGGATCACACCCCACTTGGACCATACCAACTCTTAACATGACTAGATTTTTTTGTTTGTTTGTTTATTCTCACCACTGCATAGTTTCCCCCTAACAAACATAACCCCTCTTTTCACTAATGAAACTTGACAAACTTGACCATTATTAAAATTAATTACTTAACATTAATAAATTCCTTTAAACTCGCAAAATTATTAAAACTTAACATTAATAAAAAATAGAACAATCATTTTTTTCCCTTTAAACAGCTTAATCTAGGATAAAAAGTGCTCTTAACCAAGATCAATAACTTCCCTAACACATATTTCTGTAAGATCACAAACTCTTCTAACGCACCTTTCCATAATCTATGTTAATTTGCATAATGGTTATTTTGAAAAGGCTTAAATTATTGATAAATAGCTAGATAATCAACTTAATATTAATTTAAAAAATATAAGAAAATGTAAATATAGTAGACGATTTGAATGTTGTGTTGAGTATCTTGTTTGATTTTTTTAATGATAAATTTAATTTTAATTTTATAAGGAATAACTTTGTAAAACTTGTGAGTACTTTTCTATGATATTAAAAGATTTATATGGAATAGATGAGTTTACATTTAGTATTTATGAAGATAATCCCCAAATATTTCTTATAAATTTTGGATGGTAACTGTCATATACCCACACCCCAATATCATGTGGAATTAAAATTTCATCGAGAATTTTTGCTGTTCATCGAAACACATGGCATAGTCACGAACCAATTCTCGACATTTCCAACACTGTCACGCTCCCTCCCATCTTCCATTGATCAGTTCGACGATCTGCAAGGAAAGATCTTAGAGGAAGACCGGACGATGAAGAGAAAACACGACAGAAATCAACGATCCCAAACGATCTCGCAGACTAGAACCAAATCAACGGTGCAGAAAGTTTGAGTTGCGGGGGCGAAAAGTTACAAAACTTGCAATCTCACTTCCCACAACCCGCATCTCGCATCAGAAACAGATCAACAACGGAGAATCATCCCACGAAGATTGACGACGCAGAGATTTGAATGGCGGGATTGGGAATTATGGAAATCGCAACATCGCAATCCCGCAAGTTGCGGAGAGGTAGTTGTGGAAGGGGAAATCTATGAAAACCAAAATCTGCGAAATGACATTCTGAATCGCGCATCCTACAAACCTGCAAATTTGCGCAAAGGAGGATTTCTAGCAGGAAACTTAGATTTTCCACTGAATTCTTGGATCGATCTGATCATTCAGGCCATTACCGATCTGGCCAATCTACCCTGCAACTTAGTTCAAAATGCATTAATGGGAAAACATACATAGATGCCTATAATTGCAGTTATTCAAAGGAACAATGCATCAATTCAACATAGCAACATGTTCATCACATTCCATCAGCGATTTGAAAAACAAGAAATACAATTGCAGAGAATAACATAAACAAGAACACTTATCTTGCACAGAACTTGTCCGACAACCAGTTATGTTGCTGCAACGTTCTGCCCAACCATGGGCCAGTGCGCTCATCAATCTCTTACTGACACCGCCACCCCCGACTCCTTAAGGAATAAGGGAACACTAGCAGACTCATAAATAGCCAAGGGTGTCATAACACTCAGCCAAGCCAACACAGTTGGGTTTATCACATACTGAACACAGTCAAGCCAACACAGTTGGGTTTATCATAGACTGAACATAGTCAAGCCAACACAGTTGGGTTTATCACAGACTGAACATAGTCAATCCAACATTCACCTTTAAGGACCAGTCAAGCCAACAGATGGGTTTATCAAACTGTACACAGTCAAGCCATCTCACTGCTGGGTTTATCAAGCTACCTATCCAAGCCAGCATTCGTTGTTGGGTTTATCAATCTATCCAACCAAAGGTTACTCACCATGTCAAACACAACAAGACACAACCAAGCCAATAGATGGGTTTATTAGACTGTACACAATCAAGCCATCTTCCCCGTTGGGTTTATCAGGCTTCCAAGGCAATGGGCAGGAAGAACTGCTAAGATAGTGAGGTCATCTACAGAGCTAAGAACACCTTCACAAGACCTATCTGGCCTAGATTTCCCACTGCTTACACACCCAACACAAGGAAGTGTCCCCTTCTTTGCTCCACAGTCCCTCAGGCTACACCTTCCCTTCCAGTGCTCTTCAGGATGTGCATAGCAGGTTCACCAGCCACTCTTATCTTATTGTGAGGTTCTACACTAGGTTTATCAAGCACATTCTACGTCTCTCCCATTCCTAAGTCTTGTACATAGCTCAGACCCGAACCAGGTTGCACAATACAACGACCACAGAGAGGCTCTACCACACAGGCTTACTCTGGAACACGAGTAATAGGGTCTCATACACTATGTAGTTTAAGATAATGCTGCAACGCAACAATCACAGTCCTGCCAAGGATACACACAAGAAGAGCTCAGCTGCTGAAGAGATTTCCTCGAATGGAGAATGAAGATGGATGATGAATGATCCCCCAAACCCGAATGTCCTGCAACTCTCGAATCGTGAGAGTAAAAACCAAACATGAACACATGAGCCAAACTGGTATATGCTTCTGGTGTTTTCTTGTCCATGCAAGCAAAAAACGACATTCCAAAACTGGGTACTCTGCCCAATTTGAATTTCCCATACTCTTCCCCTTCCAAGCAATAACTACCTCAACCACCTTCTGGCAGAATAAATGGTTGTGAAGAAAGACAAGAAAGAGGGTAATTGACAGTTTTGATGGGTTCTCCCCATGACACATGGATTTTCCCCAAACTGGCTCAAGGTTAACAATCCCACCCCTTTATCCTTAGGAAAATCATGCCCCCATCTCATTATTCGTTGCATTGACATAGTTGTCTGTGGGTTTTTCATTACTTTGCGTATTTACATGATGTTTACAATCGTGCTTGACTCAGCACCAATACCATAGGCATCGACCATGATCGCCTATATACCAAACATTAATCAATGACATGGCCTTGGCCTTGAGCTCCTTGTCATGATTCAATATAATATTTACATCATATACATTAATGCAACGGGGTCAAAACCAGGTTGTTACATTCCCCTCCCCCTTCAATAGCACTGTCCTCAGTGCTTACAAAATTTGAATAAAATGCTACACTGGCATCGCCTCAGTGCTCCGTAGATTTGAACAAAAATGGATGTGCCAATTGCATGGCATCCTCTAGCTCCTATGTAGCCTCTTCAGGACCGTAGTGCTCCCACTGCACCTTTACCTGTCCTATGGCTTGGTTTCGGAGCATGGTGACCTTCTTATTGAGGATGCGCATTGGATCGATTTGAAATTCTCCCTCGAGTTCCACCTGAATCACATCCCAATTTATCACATGGTTAGGGTCATGTATATATTTCTTAAGCAGAGAAACATGAAAAACATTATGAGCCCTAGTTCTAGCAGGCAATGCAAGTCTATATACAACTGGCCCTATTCTTTCAAGCACTTCCAACGACCCACAATATCTGGGTGATAGCTTGGCACAACTCCCAAGCCTGAAGGAACTCTTCTTTGCCCTCACTATGAGGTAAACATGATCCGCAACGCTGAACTCTCTGTTCACCCTATGCTTATTAGCGTAGCTTTTCTGTCTGTCCTGGGCTGCTTTCAAATTCTGCCTGATCTTTACAACCTCTTACTCCATCTTCTTGAGCAATTCTGGACCAAGCACAACCCTGTTCACTGGATTATCCCAGGTCACTGGTGTTCTACACCTCCTGCCATACAAAGCTTCATACGAACTCATCCCTAAGGATGCTTGATGTCCATTATTATAGGAAAAATATACCAAGTGTAAATAATCTTCCCACTTGGTTGGTTTGTCCATCACATACATGCGAAGCATGTCTTCTAGCACCTGGTTAACTCTCTCGATCTGCCCATCAGTCTGAGGATGGTAGGCAGTGTTGAAATTCAACTTTGTACCCAAATCCGCAAACAACCCCTTCCAAAAATTGGAAGTGAACTTGACATCTCTGTCAAAGACTATTGCCTTTGGCAATCCATGCAATTTGAAAATCTCTTTCATGAAGAGCTTTGCAATGTCATCAGTCTTATGCGCAGACTTAACCGGTATAAAATGTGCTGCCTTCGTCAACTTATCCACCACAACCATGATGGAATCATGTTGTCTCCAAGTCATTGGCAATCCTGTAATAAAATCCATGGAAATAACTTCCCATTTCCATTCTGGAATCGGTAAAGGATGCAACAAACCTGCAGGGTGTTGATGCTCAACTTGCTGACATTTCATGCACCTTGAAATATATTCAGCCATGTCCTTTTTCATTCCTGGCCAAAAGTACTGCTTTCTGGATGTAGCAATTGTCTTCTGATATCCTGGGTGACCAGAATATAGAGCTTGATGGATCTCGTCCATAATAATTTCTCCTCAAATCTGCTACCTTTGGGATGTAAATTTTGCCTTTATAAGTAAGAAGTCCATCTTCTTCCAATTTATATCCCACATATCTCTTCTCAAGACTTGGCTGCTGCAATTTGTGTTTTACCTACTCATACAACTCATCTCCAACAATATGATTAACAATCTGTTGCCTCAAATCTGATTGGTAAATATTAAGAGACGCCACATGCATTTCCTGCACCTTCTTGCTGAGTGCATCAGCTACCTTAATCTCTTTTCCTTTTATGTGTTTGATTTCAAAATCAAAATCACATAAAAACTCTAGCCATCTAGCTTGCCTAACATTTAGAGTATGTCCTCAGCTCAAATCTTCTACCCATCAAGTAGTGCCTCCACATCTTGAGAGCATGTACTATGGCTGCAAGTTCCAGATCATGAGTAGCATAGTTCTTCTCATGTTCCTTCAAATTTCTGGACTCATAACATATCACATGGTTGTCTTGCATAAGGACTCCTCCAAGCCCTTGTCCGCATGCATCAGTACACACCACAAAATCTTTCACTGGGTTTGCAACCTTCAAAACTGGTGCACTGGTGAGAAGATTCTTCAACTTCTGGAAGCCTTCTACACACCTCACTATCCATTCAAACTTTATGCCCTTCTTTTGCAAAGAAGTAATTGCATGTGCAACCTTGGAGAATCCTTCAATGAATATCATGCAGTATCCTTCAAGTCCCATAAAAGATCTCACATCTGTCACATTTCTTGGAGTAGGCCAATTCATAACGGATTCAATCTTTTCAGGGTCCACAGATATACCCTCTTCTGAGATAATGTGACTCAAATACTAAATTCTATCTCTATAGAAGTCACACTTGTTCAACTTTGCATACAACCGATGCTCCCTAAGCAATTATAATGTCAATCTCAAATGCTCTTCATGTTCTTCCTCATTCTTAGAATAAACAAGAATGTCATCAATGAGAACAAGAACAAACTTGTCCAAATACCTGTTGAAGACACTATTTATAAGGCACATAAATGTAGCTGGTGCATTTGTGAGACCAAATGGTACCACTACAATCTCATAATGTCCATACCTTTTTCTGAAGGCTATCTTATGAATGTCTTCATCCTTTATTCTCACCTGATGGTAACCCAACCTCAAGTAAATCTTGGAAACTACTCTTGCTCCTCTCATTTGATCAAAGAGGTCATCAATTCTAGGAAAAGGATACTTGTTCTTTACTGTGACTTTGTTCAACTGTCTGTAATCAATAAAAAATCTGAGTGTACCATATTTCTTCTTTACAAACAGCACTGGTGCTCCCCAAGAAGACATGCTGGGTCTGATATACTTTTTCTCCAATAGTTCTTGTAGCTGCATATTCAACTCTAACATTTCTGGTGTACTCATTCGGTAGGGAGTCTTGGACACTGGTGTTGCTCCTGGCACAAGTTCAATTGTGAAATCAATGTCCCTCTTTGGAGGAAGCCCTAGAATCTCATCTAAAAACACATCCATGAATTCCTGCAACACAGGAAAGTCCTCCAACCTAGGATTTTCATTCTCTGGTGCCTTCAAAATATGAGCTGCATATAACTGGAAAACCTTTCCTACAAAAATTCTTCAACTGCATTACTGAAACCCGCCTCACAGAAATTACCTTTGGAATGCCTTTCACAATCCTTGAGTTTCCTTCTTCATCCAAGCACTCAAAAGCCTTACTATAACAGTCAAGCTTTACTTTGTGAGCTTCTAACCAATCCATTCCAATGAGAACGTCATAGGAACCAAGGGGTAGAACATTCAGATCTACACAAGTGACCAATCCATTCATAACCAATGGACATTTCTCAACCACTTTTCTAACCTTTCTCTTAGTTCCAGTGGCTAGTTGAACTAACCAAGGTTTGCTATGCTTTACTTTCGTAAAGGCACAAATATCCACTACTCTAGGGGTAATGTTGATGTGAGTAGAACCGGGGTCAATCAAGATAGAAATAGATTGCTCAACAATATTACCTGCAACTTCAACCACAGTTTACTGGTGATCTGCATGGCGGTCCTCTAGTGTTGCATAAATCCTAGGGACTACCCTTGCCACTTAACCCACTGTTTCTGCTTCTTGAATGTTGTAAGTTGGACTTGCACTCTCATTCCCAAGTGGACAATTCCTGCGCATGTGGGGTCCTCCACACTTCCAACATTGGAGAGGTTCTCTGTTTTGCTGTGGATCTCTTGATTTCTCTCCCATCACTTTGGCTGGCTTCCTTTCAACTTGTGATGGTTGCTTCTGCTGATTCCTAAAGCTAGAGGGTTTGAAACTTTTCTTTCTTTGGCCAGACTTCTCATTCTTCTTGTCTTTCCATGTCTTATGGTAATCAAGTTTTCCTTTTCTTTGCTCATAGCAATACTTAGCCTTCCTAATTACTTCTTCAAGAGTTCTAGGTTCATAACACTTGATTATGTATTTGTAAGACTAAGGCAATCCACTCAGGAAACACTGAATTTTCACCTTTTCATCTTTGATGTACCTGACATATCTCAACAGTTCTAGGAACCTGTTCGCATACTCTTCCATGGTCTGCTGTCCCAATCTCAGCTCATGGAATTCTTTGATCTTGTCATCATAGTACCTATTAGAGAGGTATTTCTGCTTGAAATACTTCTGGAACCATTTCCACTTAAGTCTTCTTTCATTGATCCTCCTTACTTGCTTGAAGTGCTCCCACCAAATGGATTCCCTTCCATTCAAATTGAATATGGCAACCCTTTCCTTCATGTTCCCCAAATAATCTTGAACTTGGAAGTACTTCTTTATCCCAAGAAGCCAAGCTTCAGCTTCTTGTCTAGTCCTTACCTCGCCATCAAACATAGGAGGTTTAGCCTTCTTAAATTCATCCCGAGAGAGATCCCTATGGTGCCTCCTTCTCTTTCCTTTGTGAGAAGAAGAGCTTGAATCCCCACTTGATTCTTTTGATTCAAATGATCTACTATCAGTCCTTATTTTTCTTCTGGTACTGCTCTTACTACCTTCGGGTCTTACTCTACCCTGTCCATAGTCTATCTTTCTTTGCAAGTCTTTCAAACTCTGCAACATAGCAACATTCAATTGATGTTTCTCTTCCTGAGCTTTAATCAGGATTCTCATGGTGGTTGTAATATCTGGAGGGTTGGAATCTCCTTCCATTAGAATCTATGTCATCATTTCCAACTCAGACATTTTCCCCCATGGCATCTCATGCATGCTCGTAGGAGTCCCGAGCATCATATCCGTCATGGGTTCTCATGGTTGAACCACAACTTACTTTTCCAAAATATAATATGACTCTGCAAAATGTGTTATCAACACCATTGGTTAGACACACAGTAATTCAAAATCAAAACCATTTACTTACTGTCACTTGGCCTATCTAGGCCCAATGCTGTAACTGACAACTTTGGTTAACTAATTCTCGGCCCATCCAGGCCCAATGCTGCAACCCACAGCTCTGATACCACTCTGTAGTGTACTACAAGTTGGTATCAGAGGGTACTCTTGACTACTTTTCGGCCCATCCAGGCCCAATGGTGCAACCCACAGCTCTGATACCACGCTGTCACGTACCCACACCCCAATATCATTCGGAATTAAAATTTCATCGAGAACCTTTACTGTTCATTGAAACACAGGGCATGGTCGCGAACCACTTCTTGACATTTCCGACACTGTCATGCTCCCTCCCATCTTCCATTGATCAGTTCGATGATCTGCGAGGAAATATCTCAGAGGAGGATCGAATGACAGAGAGAAAACATGACGAAAATCAATGATCCCAAATGATCCCATAGATTGGAACCAAATCAACGGTTCAGAATCCACCCTAAAAAATCAACGGTGCGAAAAGTTTGAGTTGCGGGGTTGAAAAGTTACAAAACTTGCAATCTCAATTCCCGCAACAAAAACAGATCAACGATGAAGAATCATCTCATGAATATCGACGGCGCGGAGATTTGAATGGCAGGATTGGCAATTATGGAAATCACGACACCACGATCCCGCATCCCGCATCCCGCATCCCGCAAGTTGCGAAGAGGAAGTTGTGGAAGGGGAAATCTGCAGAAACCAAAATCTACGAAACGACATTCTGCATCCCACATCCCGCAAACCTGCAAATTTGCGCAAAGGAGGATTTCCAGTAGGAAACTCATATTTTCCAATGAATTCTTGGATCGATATGATCATTTAGGCCATTACCGATCTGGTCAATCTACTCTGCAACTTAGTTCGAAATGCATTGATGGGAAAAAATACACAGATGCCTATAATTACAGTTATTCAAAGGAATAATGCATCAATTCAACATAGCAACATGTTCATCACATTTCGTTTACAATTTGCAAAACAAGAAATACAATTGCAGAGAATAACATAGACAATAACACTTATCTTGCACAAAACTTGTCCCGCAACCAGCTATGTCGTTGCAATGTTTCGCCCAACCATAGCCCAGTGCACTCATCAATTTCCCAGCAACACCCCCACTCTTGAGTTGGGCATGATTTCCTCAAGGAATAAGGGAGCACTAGTGTACTCATACATAGCCAAGGGTGTTATAACACTTAGTCAAGCCAACCCAATTGGGTTTATCACAGACTGAACACAGTCAAGCCAACATTCACCTTTAAGGACCAGTCAAGCCAACATATGGGTTTATCAAACTGTACACAGTTAAGCCATCTCACTGCTGGGTTTATTAGCCTACCTATCCAAGCCAACATTCGCAGTTGGGTTTATCAGACTATCCAGCCAAAGGTTACTCACTAGGTCAAACACAACAAGATACAGTCAAGCCAATGGATGGGTTTAATAGACTATACACAGTCAAGCCATCTTCCCTGTTGGGTTTATCAAGCTTCCTAGGCAATGGGCAGGAAGAACTGCTAAGCTAGTGAGCTCATCTACAGAGCTAAGAACACCTTCACAAGACCTATCTGGCTTGGATTTCCCACTGCCTACACACCCAACACAAGGAAGTGTCCGCTTCTCTGCTCCACGGTCCCTCGGGCTACACCTTCCCTTCCAGCGCTCTTAAGGATGTGCATAGAAGGTTCATCAACCACTCTTATCTTATTGTGAGGTTCTACACTAGGTTTATCAAGCACATTCTACGTCTCTCCCATTCATAAGTCTTGTACATAGTTCAAACTCGAACCAGGGTGCACAATACAACGACCATAGGGAGACTCTACCACACAGGCTTACTTTGGAACACGAGTAACAAGGTCTCATACACTCTGTAGTTTAAGATAACGCTGCAACACAACAATCACAGTCCTGCTAAGGGAAAACACTCACAGAACGTGAAGGATACACACAGGAAGAGCTTAGCTATTGAAGAGATTTTTGTGAATGATGAATGGAGATGGATGATGAATGATCCCCCAAACTCGAACGTCCTGCAACTCTCAAATTATGAGAGTAAAAACCAAACGTGAACGCATGAGTCAAACTGGTATACGGTTCTGGTGTTTTCTTGTCCATGCAAGCAAAACACGACATTCCAAAACTGGGTACTCTGCCCAATTCGAATTGCCCATACTCTTCCCATTCCAAGCAATAAATACCTCAACCACCTTCTGGCAGAATAAATGGTTGGGAAGAAAGACAAGAAAGAGGGTAGTTGACAGTTCTAATGGGTTCTCCCCATGACACATGGATTTTCTGTTAGAATAATCCGTCGGGATTATTGTAAATAAATAATAAATAGGAATATGAATAGATAGGAAGGTGAAAAGACTGGTTCTCAACCGCCACATTGTAATGTATAAATATTTGCTTTGGTAAGGGAATAATATCAATTGGGAGTTATTACCAACAAGTGGTATCAGAGCGCTGCCATAACTCCTGCCTGTTGCCAGTCTGCCCATTCCTGGCATTCTGCTTGCCAGTCCATTGCCAGACTGCTCCATCAGTCTGCCAGTCGAGTCGCATGCAGTGTATGCATTACTCCTCCTTCTGCCTGCTCAGTCAGTCGGCCATTTGCATGCGTTTCTCCTCTTCCAGCCTGCGCTCATTCATGTATGCGTTATTTTCCTTCAAACGTTCATTTGAGGTATGCTTTCTACTGGAGTTATTCCACGTGATGAACGCGTGAAGACTGTGCCACTCTGAGTGATCTCTCCTGCGTTGAAGACCCTGGAAGTGTAACCCTAATCCCTTGAAAGTGTTGATGAGTATTATTCTGCTGAAACCCTAGAAATATTCTCCCTTCACCATTTCTTGAGTTGATAGAGAAGAGTATGCGATGGAACAGTTTCCCCGTGAGTATATATGCTGCGACCTGTTACACCAGCGTGGAGCTGCGACCTGCGTGGAGTATGAGCTTGAATCCTGTGAGCATGTTATTGAATATTACGTTGAAGACTGCATAAAGGGTGGAAACCCTAATCCCACGAACTGGTGTGTTGTGTGCTGCGGTTTGCGTTGTGAAGACTTATACCAATACCCAACTTCCTGGAGGCCATCTCTGCTGCATGTCAGGATGGAGTGCTGAGCGTGACCATTCCAGTTCTTGGTTCGACTCAACCGCGTTTCAATAAAGTTTCTGAGATGACCCCATGACTGAACCTCTTCTGTTGCAGCCAACGCAGCGACGACATATTTTTCCTTGGGAGGTTCTTCATTGTGTCCAGTCGCTTTCACAACTGCAATGTCAATGTCTGCAAGATCGCTCTTCAGCTTGGCATACCCGATGTTACCTACATCCTTCAATATCCCAAGTGCTTTCTTCGAGAAGAAATCCATGGCTGCAACTTTGGTTCTTTGCTGTGCTTGATCTATTTCAGTCGCATTTCTCTGAAATTTTATGCATGTATGCTGCGTGAAGAGCCTGCATGAGAGCTGCTAAAGACTGCGTGGAGACTGGGTGCCGATCTCCTTCCCGCGACTTGAAGACTGAGTGGAGATTTCTCCTCCAGTAAATGATGTGTTGGCTGCATTTTGATTTGGTAAGGTGAGTGCTGCGTTGGAGTGTGATTGATATCAGACTGCATAATACCTATGCTGGAGACTGTTGGCTGCGTTGGAGTAGTATTGATTCATAAACCCTAATTTCTGTGTGAACACGTTGAAGACAGCGTTGGTGTGGCTGCGTTGAAGCCTAAACCCTAACTTCTGTTGAGTTTTTTGTTGAAGAATAATGTATGCTGGAGATAGCTGTATGCTGCCTGAAGACTGCGTTGAAGTATGTGTGGTATAATACCTGCGTAGAGTATTTTGGGTGTGTTGACCAGAGAACTCATTTCTCTGAGTGCTGCTCAATCAATGATGTATGTATTTTAAATATTGCTAAAATGTTTTAAATATTGCTGCTGTATGAGCCTAAGATTGAGTTATGAGCAGTGTGGAGAAATAAATATATGCTGCGGCCTGTGATTGTGGTATATATGCGTTGAACATATACTACGTGAAGTCTATAAACCTTTTTTATGTTGCTGGTGTATAAATGCTGTTGAACCTGTGGAGCTTCCTAGGTATCAAGCGAGCCTGTGTATGACTGATATATTTTGTATTAAAGAAGCCTGTGTATGACTGATATATTTTGTATTGACTGATATATATGCTATAAACTTGCATTGTACACCTTGGCAGAGACTGTAGACCTGGAAGGTTATTATTTTTCTACTTCTCTGTGTCATATCAAGTTCATTATTGTAAATTACACTAACAGTTGTAAAGATGCACTCTTTGGCATCTAGTATTGGTGCTGCATCCAAAGACCCTTCCAAGGGAGATTGCAGCAAGAGAGGCAGAGGGGGCAGAAACAACTCTAGAAAAAGATCAAAGTGCAAGCGTTGTGGAAAGACTGGGCACACATCAGATCACTGTTGGGCTTCATGGGACTCCATCAAAGACAAGCAT
>LPNX011210748.1:834878-879612 GCA_001517045.1 Pseudotsuga menziesii | reverse complement strand
TCCGTCGGGATTATTGTAAATAAATAATAAATAGGAATATGAATAGATAGGAAGGTGAAAAGACTGGTTCTCAACCGCCACATTGTAATGTATAAATATTTTCTTTGGTAAGGGAATAATATCAATCGGGAGTTATTACCAACATTTTCCCCAAACTGGCTCAAGGTTAACATTCCCACCCCCTTATCCTTAGGAAAATCATGCCCCCATCTCATTATTCGTTGCATTGACATAGATGGCCGTGGGTTTTTCATTACTTTGCATATTTACATGATGTTTACAATTGTGCTTGACTCAGCACCGAGACCATAGGCATCAACCATGATCGCATATATACCAAACATTGATCAATGATAGGGCCTTGGCCTTGAGCTCCTTGTCATGATTTGATATAATATTTACATCATATACATTAATGCAACGGGGTCAAAACTGGGGTGTTACAGTAACTACATGGAATAGATAGGTTTATACTTGGTATCTATGGACAAAAAACTCCAAAAAATTATTTTTCACAAAAGATTTCATAAATTAGAGACATGTTAATGTGAATTCAATTTAGTGGTTGTTTTAACAAATTTTAAATTAATGAATAATAGTTTTTTTTCAATGAATCAACTTCATGAAAATCCCTTGCAATATTTCATAAATGGTAAACCATTTACATGAATAATAAAGTCCCAAAGTTTGGGGAGTGGCTTATGGGTTGGATAGTCAAACTTCATAGAAAAAACATAAGACAATATAAGTTTAAATAAGTTGTTTTTAGTCCAGTAAGTTAGCTTGAGTGCTTTGTGTTGTGTAACTCATTTGATGTTTATAACAAGTTAAGCAGAAGCGTAATCCACAAGCACTAGCACCAACGCCCATGAGATTGCACATTCTAGATGCAACAAGGGCATTCAAGAGCCTTAATCCATCCAACCAAAAATTAGAAGACCAAATTTGGTAAAAAAATAACAACAACAAAATAAAATAATATGTATTATTGAAAATATTAAATTACCCTGCTCAACTCCATTCAAGCGGTTCCACTAGATTAACTTGATTGCTTGTTGTTGCATACCTCATAATCAAATTTAATTATTAATTAAATTTATATTTAATTGGATCTGAAACCTCTGGAAGATCAATTAATAATTAAATTTGATAATGAGGTCTCTACATCCCAATTTTCGATCTTCTAGAAGTTCCATATTAGATGGCAAGTGCTTATGTGATATGCAACCATGAATTGAAGATATAATGCTACACTAAATCCATAAACCAGGAATGAAACAATTGAAGACTGTAGAAAAAAATGTATTTATTTGTGTGCACCATGTGGTTTACTTTTTCATATAAAAAAATCATAATTTTATTAAAATAAATTATATTTTTATTAAAAGAAATAAAATTAATTGTAATTGCGCCGAGAGGCGCTCTATAGCCCAGTATGGGAGAGATCTTGTAACTTTACGTAATGTTATTTTTATTATAACAAATAATTCTTTTAATTATAGGCTAAAATAAATGTCGGCCAGAAAAACCACCTAATATGGGGAAGATGTTGTAATATTCCTACCTAACAAAACAATAAAAAAGTAAAAATTTAATTATCCGTAAAAAAAATGGAAGATGTTGTAATATTCCTACCTAACAAAACAATAAAAAAGTAAAAATTTAATTATCTGTAAAAAAAAAAAAGTGGATCAGAAAAAAAACACAATATGGGGGAGATGTTGTAATGTTCCTACCTAACATAATAATAAAAAATAAAAAATTGAATTATCTGCAAAAAAATGTTGGCCTTGCAAATGGTTTTATTGTACATGGTTTATGAGGGCCTTCCACATGGTTTTAAAACCATGTGTAAGGCCTCCTACACAACCCATGGTTTTATTGTACATGGTTTAGGAGGGCCTTGCAAATGGTTTTAAGACCATGTGCAAGGTGTTGCATATGGTTTTAAAACCATGGGAAATGTTGTAATGTTCGTTTCTAACAAAATAAAAAATAATAATAAATACTATATGTCAGCCATAAATAATATTAAATAATAATAATAATAATAATATATGTGGACCTTAACTAAAAAGATATCAATGGATACCTAAGAAGAGATTTGATCCGTCTCGGCGCTTGATAGAGCCTAGGATTTGGATCTACGCTGGTTTTATTAAAAGAATAAAATTACATATCGAAGTATTTTCCTCAACATATATTTTGTCACAAAAACTATGTCCGGTTGTAGGAATCTAAAATCAACAAAAAGAAGAAACATATATAAATCCATGTGGTTTACTTATATTGATGGCTTTAAACAAAGTGGCTTTACTCATCATGTTTTGTTTTGTTAGTAACTGAAATTACATTTTTTCCATCTTTTAGTCAATATTAATTAAAATAATTTCAAGAAGAATTGATGAACTACATAGGAATAGAAAGATTCATCAGCTATGCATAGGAATCAACATAAGTTGTTCTTGCTACAAACTCATTTTGGCATTTCTTAAAATTTTGACTTATAAGTCTTCACATTGGAAAAAATGTAGGCATAGCTCTTTTTAAATGGGATTTGGCACAAGTTTGAGCATAGTTGTCAAAGGTTGATATCAAGCAATATCCCTCAATGGTTACTTTTTTTTGGGCCATTCATAATGATGAGGCATTCTCGGATGCTTAAATATATAACCCTTCAACTGGTTTTGTTTTGGTAAGTCGATATCTCAATTTTTTTTAGTAATTTGTTATTATGTTTATACTTCATTAATTCTATCTCATTAATTCCACTTTGTGAAAGGCACCTTTTTTTAATTTTCTTGGAAGATTACAGTTATCCTTCGTATTAACTATGTTTTATTAATTTTGTTTATGTATCAATGTCAAAGAAAATATTGTCTTTTGATGGTATCAAGCAATTTATAAATTTATACACTCAGTTTGTGTATGTTTGAGTTGTTTTATTGTGTCATTCAATTGCTTGGATATCTTTTGCTAATTATCATATTTATGTTCTATTAGATGATATTTGAGATACATGATCATGATTAATCTACCCATTTGCAAATGACAACCTCTACTGATATACATTTCCTCGTTGTAGGTTCCACAATGACAAGTAAATGATAGGTTTATAGATCCATTTCTTGCTCACCATATTTGTTTTAAATTGCATGGAACCATTTAATGTAAATGATTGCTATTGATAACTTGTATAGTGCAAGATATTTCCTTTTGGTTTTATGATGGAAGTGTTCACTTATGATATTATATCTTGTAATACCCCTTGAGTTAATCCTTTATCATATGTACTTGTTATTTTCCTTGTTATTATGGCACTAGGTGCCAATACTATGGTCTCTAAACATCGATGTAAATAAATAAAATACCTGGCTCAACATGGACAACTAACGAGAATGGGGGGCCATGGACTCCATAGGTGAGGGGGAATGGGGACTTCCTAGTGCACTATAGACTTAATGACCACCTAAACACTTGATGATGGACCCAAATTTACCATTTTGGACCTTATTAACGATTTGTAACTCCCTCGTGAAGATTTGGAACCTCCACTTGCACTAGTGCGCCCTCTTGAGAGAATGGTGGAACCCACTTGGATATGGCGCCCTTGATCCACTACTCATGGGATATGATCCCTATTTTTGTGCTGCAAGTCAGCTATGACACCTAATTGACTCCCTCTCTCACTTCCCATGACCAATTTCTCCCTCCGTGGCTTCACTCATGAAAGTTGTAACTCCTTGGTAATTTGGGAAATGGAATATCCTCATTTAGCCTTTCTCTCCAAGAATTCGAATTTCTCCTCATGAATTTGAATCCTATCCATTACGAATCTGTTGAACTCTAACTGCCTTTATTTCTCTATAAAACCATGCTTCACCTCCTTGAGAAGGATATCTATCATGACGCTATCCTTACTTTGAGAGAAGTTATGCGTAAACTATGCTGTGAAAATGCTAGTGAATTATGTGCATTCAGAATATGTGTTTGTGTGTTAAAATATAAGCTAGTGAGACTTTTCTATCTCATCATTAATTGCTCCAGAACATTTCTTATCCTTACCACAGAGTCCCATAAATCCTGAAAAGAGGCAATGAAATCCCGAGGGAATGGTGGGGTGAAGGGAGTCTCATCTCACCAGGTAGGGTAGACGGAAGGAAAGTAGATGGCAAGGGAGTGATCTGTGTCTTCTTTGGTTGATTTCTTCAACTATTCTATTCCTTAGTGCGCTCTCATTGTAGATTCCTAGACCTCAGCTCAGGGGTGGCTTGTCCAAGTAAGATTTGGTTGGACTATGCCTACGGTTGGGAAGAAAGTTGCCATGTTGAAGCCCGCTGCTCTTCAATAAGATAAATACTCTATTTTATGTTTATTCATGTGTTTCTATGCCATGTATTTATCTGTTAATGCACCCTTGGTGGCTATTGTAAACTCTATTTAAAATATATGTTCATTTTGCTAGTGTTCAGATCCAGGATTAGAAGGATTTAAATTGGAACCTTGCCTGCAATCTTTGTTTATGAGATATAAAGGATATATATATGTTATGGAAGATTATGCTCTATTAAAAATCTATATTTATGTAGCTAATGCACCCTTGGAGGATGAGTGAACTTTGATTTAGTTTATGCTTCTTATGCTAACCTTTGGATGCAAGTTGAATGGGTTCTCTTTAGTTTCTTGCGAGCATTATTTCCTTTTTTATCTAAATTCTGATTCTTGTTTGGTACATGGTGTTGTTGCATTTGTAACTTTGGAATGTATTCGCTTGTATATATTATATGGTATTTCATTGTATCTTGATGTTCCTCTAATCGGGAGAATCATTAATATAATAAAGTCATGTAAAGTCATTGAGGTCAACCCTCCTTTGCAAGTCAGGGCAATAGTCCCCACAGTTGAGGGGTATTAGGGTTATTAGACTCTCCTAGTGAGGTCAACCCTGGTGAGTAATTGTCAAGTGGAAAACTAGTATAAATAGAGAGTGAGACTCTCTATTTGAAACACACACTCACTCAACTGTAGCGCATAAGTGAGAGAAGAGTATCTTGCACAAGTGAGAGAGAGAACAACTGCCGAAGATCATCTTTGTGTCTTTGGGTTTTGCTTTTGCTATAGGTGCTCATTCTATCTCTAAGGAAGTTGCAGGGTTTTCTCCTTTATGGTTTCCACAAGGAAAACTCTTTGTGTCTCTTGTCTCTTGTGATTATTGCTGTGCATGTTATTCTCTTAGATAAGATCCTAGATCATATTAATTAAATGATAAAAATCTAACATGGTATCAGAGCTAACCTGGGAAGAATACACTGAGCAGTTGCAGAAGCTAGGGATTCTTACTTTTTGGGTCTCTCTCCACATATCATCAACAAAATGAGGCTAGGATAACTCTCCATTGAAGGGGGTATCTTTCTGTCGAAGCAGAATCCAATTTTGAGTATTTTCAGTTTTTGACCTGTCATTGCTGCAGAAAATTAGGGCTTTTCATAGAAGAGGAATTTTTGAGTGAGCCCAGCATAGGATTTATCTCCTCCTCAAAATCGAAATTTAGAGACTAAGATCGAAATTTTTGGTTGGGTAAAACTCTATGAAAGTCAAACCCTAATTTGACCCCTGACCAAAAATAGTCATTTTGGAGCATTTGCGATATCTTGTGATTGGAGAAGGATTAGGAGCTGAAACTTTTACAGGACAAAGATAAATTCCTACTTTACCTTGTGTAAATTTTCAGCCTTATATTCACTATATTCTGGGAGATATGATTCCTCCAAATCAGGGTTCCAACCTCTCCCAGGATTCATCCCTAAATATGACACCTAGGGAGAATTGCTATATCTCGGGCTATGAAGGTACAAATGAAATTTCTCAAGAAGTTCTAGATAGGGCACATAATTTAATTTCTATGGTAAAATTTTTAGACCCCGAAGGTGAAATCGTGACATGTGGAAGTCTGTACAAGTTCACTATGTTGAACAGTCCTTAAATACGTCACCTTGGGAAAACGCTCATAAGTCCCAATTGGTGAAACCAATTCTTCTCAAACCCACGGTGCTGGAAAGAGGAAATATGAGGATACCTTAGTAAGAAATATAAAACATAGAGGATCAGTAATTTATGAGATACCATAGAAACAATATCAGGAATTTATGCAGAAGAAATTGGAAAACTAGGGCTTCCTGTTCCAAGAGCTTTCCTCCACTGTTTTCAGAAAAGGAGTACATTGGAAAACTCACCTTAAAGAGGCCCATTTTTATATCGAATCAAAAGTTTGAAATTCCAAGTTTTCAAAATTATGGTTTCTCTAACAAACCTTAGATCAGCTAGCTCTGGAACCAGGATGGACACCTCAAATTCGTAAGATCTAAATTTTTGCTATTTACATTTGAGGTTCTCATTTCAAAATGACTAATCACACCAGCTTGATGAAAAGCTTGGTGAAGTTGACAAATTCCAAGCATGGAAGTATATGATTTCACTAGTTCTTGAAGAAAATGAATTGGACAACTACATAAGTGGAGAGGTTCCAATTCCAGAGGGATATGAGGCTAAAGCCTTATATAAGAAGAACTTGGACAAGACAAAGATGATTATTGTTGATTCTATCAAGGATCACCTTATACCATAAGTGTCTTCCATAAAGAGATGTTTGATTCCTTTACTAAGCTATTTGAAGGGAAGAATATAAATCAGAAGAAGTATAGGAACTCCATGATCCTTGAAGAAATTGACTTAGATCATTTTTTCCAGTAAAGAAGTTATAAGATCCAGAGGGAGATGAGGCTAAGGCTAGAGCCAATAGAATAATTGTAGATTCTATTAAAGATCATCTCATTCCTCATGTGTCATCCTTAAAGACACCAAAAGGAAGTGTTTGATGCTATGACGAAGCAATCGAAGAAGAATAAGATATTGTTATAACCACCTTGAACGACCTCCCAGGATCATGGGATTCATTCATTCGAGGAATGTGTGCCAGAAGGAAGTGATTACCTTCAGCAGACTCTGGGAAGAGCACACACAAGAAGAATCTCGACCCATAATAAGATAAGAGAAAATGGGAGCAACTAAAGATCAAGCTCTCACGATCCAAAGAAGACCCCTCAAAGCAATGAGGAATATGAAGGACTCAACCCTTGAAGAACCTCTTATCCATATTAACATTTGGATAAGAAATGATGTTGTTATTAATGAAGAAGATGATGAAGCTGAAGGCTCAAGAAGGAGTCTATCCATGAAATGAATAAATATAAGTTTTCCATTGTCATTTCATGATATTATTTGGTTATGCATTTGTTTATATTCAGTTGATGTGTTATGCATGATAGAATGTTTGCATTAATGACAATATACTACTAATATGCATGTGATGGGTAAGTAGCCCATGGTGCTATACAACTCTCCATTTCTACTTATCTAGAATGAAACTTTTTTGCTAACATATTGGATTAGTGCACAATCTCAATGATGTCATGGTAGAGATGAAAGGCATCTAGAAAGTTTCTATGAGATACGGATGAATGTTGTATTGTCTAAAATAACTACATGATTATATATTTATGCATAAGAATCTGCCATTATGAATATGCCTTATGAAATGTTTCTAACCATACAACTAATGCATTTGACTTGTAGGAAATATTGCGTACAATCTCCTACAAGAAAAGAAGGATGAGACTTGTTCCTAAGAACAAGGGACGACAGTTCAAGAAATAATCCAAAATGAAGAATAAAATGATGATAATTTCATGAGGAGCTTGAAGATGACCTAGAGTGATGAAGATATTAACCTTTGCTACAAGGTTGAAGATGAAAGCCTATAGAGGATGACAAGCTCACAGATGGGTATGAGAAGAAATTTTGAAAGGTTCAAGATAGAGGATCTTAGTATACAGTGAGCCTAGATGGATACATAGAATATTAGTAGCAAAGGAAGCTACTTGTCACTCCAGTACATAATGTTTCAATGCATAGAGTACAAAAGGTAGAGGGAGAATGATGCTTTGCTTCAGAGGGAGTGACTGTAGAAGATCCTGAGGTTCGACATGATATGACTGGATGGGAAACTTAATGATGCCTCTAGGATTTAGTGAGAGTAAAGCAGATTCCAACCTTTACTTCAAGGGTGAAGGCAGAAGACTAGTGATGATCCTGTTATATG
Source organism: Pseudotsuga menziesii (assembly GCA_001517045.1). NCBI lineage: Eukaryota > Viridiplantae > Streptophyta > Pinopsida > Pinales > Pinaceae > Pseudotsuga > Pseudotsuga menziesii. Next base: position 871,454 of record LPNX011210748.1, on the reverse strand, counting down.
TCGATGACTTGTTCCTGACAGGAAAAGAGGAACTCATTAAAGATGCAAGAAGGAGACTTGCTGTCGAGTTCGAGATGAAAGACTTGGGTATGATGCACTACTTTCTAGGCATGGAGGTGTGGCAGAATGCAGATGGAATCTCCTTTGGACAAGGGAAATATGTAGTGGAGATCCTGAAAAGGTTCGGGATGATGGACTGCAAGGCCATGACCACACCTATGGAATAGAACCTGAAGCTATTAAGTGATGCTTCATCAAAATCAGTTGATGCTACGAAGTATCATCAGATGATTGGGTTATTGATGTGCCTAATGAACATGAGACCAATTATTTGCTTTGCTGTGAACACATTGAGCTAGTTCTTGACAGATTCGAGACATGTTCACCTGATTTTTGCAAAGCATATTCTGAGGTACTTGAAGGGTACAGTTGACTATGGGCTCAAATATGAAGCAAATCAAAAGATTAACCTGGAGGGTTATGTGGATTTGGATTGGGCAGGCAATGCCATTGATAGGAAGAGCACTTCGGGGTGCTGCTTCAGTATGGGATCAGGTGTGATCTCTTGGTTTAGAAGGAAGTACTCCTGCGTGGAACTGAGTATAGCTGAATCAGGAGAGGAGCAGTGAAGCTACAGTTTGTGATCCAGATCGAGATCTCTCGAAAGAGGGAGTTCTAGCATAGCCAGTGAGACAGGTTGTCTAAGCATAAAATACTAGCGAAGCTCGTAGGTTGCTCAGACATAATCAGTCCTGTAGGTTGTCCTCGGATGTAATCAGTCCTGGCAAATCTAGAAGGTTATCCTTGGATGTAGTTAGCCTTGATGTGATTCTATGCTAGAAATGGCCAGAATGAAGTTTGAGTACTTTAGGAAGAAGCTTGGTGTTCTCCAGATCGAGGTTCCTTTCAAAGGGAAGTGATGAGTCCATGAGCCTTTCTGACATGGTCGTAGGAAGGGCCTCCCATGGTCAAATATAAGTGTAGATCCTTTCTGACATGGTGGTAGGCGGGGCCTCCCATGGTCAGATGTAAGTGTAGGGCCTTTCTTGGGATGGTAGATTATGTTTCCTACCATGTTGATGGATGTAAGTGTTGGGATCTTTTGACATGGTGAGAGGATTGGTTCCTCCCATGGTCAGATGTAAGTGTTGTTCCTTTCTGACATGGCAAGAGGATTGGTTCCTCCCATGGTCACATGTAAGTGCTGTGCCTTTCTGACATGGCGAGAGAGTTGGTTCCTCCCTTGGTAAGATGTAAGTGTTGTTCATTTCTGACATTCTGAGAGGATTGATTCCTCCCATGGTCAGATGTAAGTGCTGTGCCTTTCTGACATGGTGAGAGGATTTGTTCCTCCCATGGTTAGATGTAAGTGTTGTGCCTTTCTGACATGGTGAGAGGATTGGTTCCTCCCATGGCTAGATATAAGTGTTGAAGATGAGAAGACCTACGTGGAAGCTAGGCCTACATCCAGCAAGGATGGCTCTGTAGAACTTCCCATGACGAGTGGAATTGTGAGATAGCACCAGTTGCTCAGGATAGCTCAAGCATTGCTGATGATGATCCAACTTTGATGATAATCCAGTGACGAAGATTTGTGCTGATGAACTGTGTCAAGAGAATACCTTCCTAGTTAAGAGGGAGTGTTGATGTATTTGTAACTTTGGAATGTATTCACTTGTATATCTTATATGGTATTTCATTGTACCTCGATGTTCCTCCGATTGGGAGAATCATTAATATAATAAAGTCATGTAAAGTCATTGAGGTTAACCCTCCTTTGTAAGTCAGGGCAATAGTCTCGATAGTTGAGGGGTATTAGGGTTATTAGACTCTCCTACTGAGGTCGGCCTTAGTGAGTAATTGTCAAGTTGAAAACTAGTATAAATAGAGAGTGAGACTCTCTATTTGAAACACACACTCACTCAACTGTAGCAAATGAGTGAGAGAATAGGAGCTCGCACAAGTGAGAGAGAGAACAACTGTTAGAGATCATCTATGTGTCTTTGGGTTTTACTTTTGCTATTGGTGCTCATTCTATCTTCGAGGAAGTTGCGGGGTTTTCTCCTTTATGGTTTCCCCGAGGAAAAATCTTTGTGTCTCTTGTCTCTTGTGATTATTGCTGTGCATGTTATTCTCTCATATAAGATCCTAGATCATATTGATTAAATGATAAAAATATAACATATGGAAGCCTTCACACATGTTTTAAAGGGCATATGGCTATATAAAATACTTCTAAGCCTAATTTGATAAACACTTGACATATGTAGATGGAAGCCTCGAACAAAAAACCTATAAAACTCGCAAAACTAAAAACTAGTAAGCCAAGAAACAGTTCTCTGTTAATGTTCACATGTCAAACTCTAACTCTGTTTTATTTTGGTTTATTTAGGTGTTCATGATAGCCCATAGTTGTGTTAATAATTTTAGTTACATGTTGAATTATGATATCAAGTGGGATTTCTATCATGCTTGTATTTCCTTGCATTTGCATGTGCATCAGGGGGGAATGGTATGCTTTGTCTTCCGCATTTCATTTATAAGGGTGCATGCTTATATTTTTGAATTTCAACATGATGGACTAACTATAGCAAACTTTATTTCATTGTGCATTACCCTAAACCAACCTTTTACTAGGTTATTTGGTGCATCTAGCCTTGGTTTCATGGCTATGGACATCATAGAGTGGTATTAGAGCTTAGGTTCCAACACCGAGACTATTGGGCCTTCTATGGTATTTTTAACTCTATATTTATGTGTTATAATGTTAATAGATTAAGGTTACACAGATGTGATTACAATTACAAGTTACAATCTTACATTACAACTACAATTTTACAATTACAATCTCAGTTACTATTTTTTTTCAAATTTTCAATTTTTACAATGTGACAATTTTTACAAGCTTGCGATTGGACAATCTAACAATTACAATTGCCATTTTACAAATTGCTGTTATAACTATAATTTTATCACAGTTCTACGATTCTACAATTGCATTTACAGTTACAATTACAATTTTCCAATTTACAATTACCATTTCATTTACGGTCACAATTTTACTAGTACAACTGCAATTTCAATTACGACTACAAGTACAATTTCAATTATTTTATTATGATGTAATTTCAATTTGCTTATTTCCTTATTGCAATTTTGATTTTAGTTTTGATTTGTTGTTCTTACAAAGTTACATTTACATTTTCAATATCAATTTGCTTACTCCCTATTTCAATTACAATTGCTATCACATTATTTCAAGTGTACAGTCCCCTAACAATGTTTAGCAATGAACAAATCACAACTTTTGATGCCAGTTAGTGAATCAAGCAATAGACTCAATAAGTGCATTAGAGGGTAATCTATAAGAGTTCAGAGATGAATTTTGAAGATGCACAAAATCCATATTGCTCTGAATAGGAGTTTGTTGGGCCAAGAGAAGTAAGGAAAAATGGATAGAAGAGAAGCACCGAATCCTTGAGTTTGGAGGACTCGGTAAGAAAATGTAGATAAGACAATGAAATGATCATTCATATGTAATACCAAATCATGCATGATTTGAAACAATTGCAAAGAACCACACCAAGAGACAATGCACTAAGGAAAGATCATGAGAGGTGTCAATCTTCTTCAAGAAGACCTCATCACATGCCCTCTGTAGTTAGGAGGAAAAGGTGTTCATCAAGCAGCTTAAAAAGTAGTCATGAAATATCCCTAGTTTGATATAAGAAGAGGATATTTGCATGAAATGATGGGAGAACTAAGAGGAATCAATCCTCCTACCTTTGATGGAGAAACAAAGCAAGGAGAGGATGTTGAAGCTTGGTTGTTGGGACTTAGGAAGTTCTTCTAGTTCAACCAGTATACATAGAATATGGAATTGATGGTAGCCATCTACCATTTGCAAGGTAAATCATCTATTTCGGGGAATCAATAGGCCAAGCTAAAGGACATTAACAAAGACAGGATCTCATGGAAAATTTTTAAGACGTACTTCCAGAAAGAGTATCTCTCAGAGAATTACCATGACAAGAAGACGAAGGAGTTATTTGAACTCAAGTTGGGAACATGGCCATGAAATTTTGTGAGAAAAGGTTCCTAGAGCTTCTAAAGTATGCATATTTTGTGAAGGATTAAAAGGTGAAAATTCATAGGTTTCGAAGTGGTCTACAAGATTTCTATAAAGACAAGATCTAGTGTGATAGACCAAGGACCCTTAAAGATGTGGTTTGGAAGGAAAATAATATGTATGATCACAATAAGAACAAAGCACCTTATTAAAAGAATTCAAAGGAGATGAACAGATACAAGAAAGATCAGAGGAAGAAAGGTTTTCAACCTCTAACTTTTATAAACAATAATCAACAAGGAGAGCCTGATCAAAGTAGAGCCAAAGGTTAAGAATACAAAGGATCAAGGCCACTGATCAAATATTGGGCATGTGAGGAGAAACACTACTTGAAGGATTTCCCGCTTAAGGGAATAATCATATAAAGGATTAACAACATTCAAGAAGCTTCAATTGTTGGAGATGTTGGAAGAAGTATTCTAAGGATTTATGCAGCCTTGGATGGAAGACAAGCTGATCATTGGTCCCATATGAATGAAGTAGTAGGTAATATTGCTAATGTACCTATAGCTATTTTGATTGATTATGGATCTAGCCATAGTTACATTGCCCCTAACATAGTTGAGAGATGCCACTTGAAGAAAAGTAAGCTTGAAGCAATGAGTCTAGTGTAGTTGGTTACATGCACCACGAGGAAGGTCACTAAAGTAGTAAGGAAGCATCGTTTGGACATGAATGGTGTGAAGAATTTTGCAGATCTAAATGTCACACCCTTGGGTTAATATGATGTATTGATTTACATGTATTGGTTAAATGCACATCATGCCATGCTTGACTGTCACTACAAGACTTAATATACTTGTTTGGATGAATAAGGTAACCGGGTTGACAATAAGAGGTATACCTAGACCAATATCTCTAAGGCAGATCACATCTCTATAGATAAATAAGTGTTTCAAGAAATGATTATAGTTGTATGCATCTCATGTGGAGGATCCAAGAGATGTAAAAGAGAAAGAACTGCAAGACTACCTAGTGCTACATGAGTTTGCAAATATATTTCAAGAACCACCATGAATGCCTCATAAGAGAGGCATTTATTTCTCTATTAATTTGGTGTCGGGAAAAATACCTTCATCTCAAGCACATTACAAAATGAGTACTCCATAATTGAAAGAGTTGCAGATACAATTAGAAGAGTTACTAAAGAAAGGTTACATAAGGCCCAGTGTATCACGTTGGGGAGAACCTATGTTGTTTGTTAAGAAGAAAGATGGAAATCTAAGGATATGTATAGATTATAGACACAAAAAAACAATAAAAAACAAGTACCCATTGCCAATGATTGATGACATGTTTGATCCGTTGAGAGGAGCCAAGGTATTTTCGAAGATAGATGTGAGATCTAGGTATCACCAAGTTAGAATCAAGAACAAGGATATTGGTAAGATGACATTCAAAACTAGGTATGGACATTACTAATTTATAGTGGTGCCTTTTGGAATAACAAATGCACCAGTAGTATTCATGTGGCTGATGAATGGAGTTTTCAAAAAGTACTTGGATAAGTTTGTAATCGTGTCCTTGGATGACATCCTCATCTACTCAGAGTCAGAAGAAGAACATGAGGAGCATCTAATATTGGTGATCCAAGTGCTCAAGGAGAATTTGTTGTATGTAAGCTTAGTAAGTATTCATTCTATCATAGAAGAACCCACTACTTGGGGCACATCATATTAGAGGAAGGCATCTCAGTGGATATTCATAAGATAAGTGCTATAATGGAACAAACGACACCAAAGAATATATCAAAAATAATAAATTTTATGGGGTTAGCAGGATAGTACCAAAGATTGATTAAAGGTTTCTCTAAGTTGTCTCATCCCATCACATCTTTGCAGAAGAAGGGTGTGAAGTTCGAATGGAATTCCAAGTGTGAAGTCAACTTATAGAAACTTAAAGAATTTCTTATTAGTGTATAAGTTATGATGATTGCAAATCTTGATGGAACATTTATAGCATGCATAGATGCATGTAAGGAAGGTAATAGTGGAGTGTTTATGCAAAGTGGTTGTGTAGATAGTTACGAATCCAAGAAGCTAAAAGAACATGAGTAGAATTATGCCACTCATTATCTAGATCTTACAATTATAATTCATTCCTTAAATATGTGGAGACACTACTTAATGGGTAAGAAGTTTGAATTGAGGACTGATCATTTGTTTGAGCATCCTACTTTGAATGCAAGACATAGAAGGTGGATTGAATTTCTATGTGAATATGACTTTAATATAAAGCACATCAAAGGAAAGGGGAATAAGGTCGTTGATGCTCTTAGTAGGAAGATGCATGTGATGCATGTGGAAACTATTATTATGGGTACATCAGATTTGAAGGATAATATCATTGAATCCTATGCTGTAGATGAATGTTACCAAGAGGTAAGAGATGGATTGCAACAGTATACAATACCTCAAATATTTGATAAGTACAAGTTGGAAGAGAACGAAATCCTCTTGCATATGGATAGAGTTTATGTGTGAAACTATGGAGACATAAGGAAGATGGTTATGAAGGAGATGCATAATGTACCTTATGTCAGGCATTCAGGTTACTAGAAGACAGTAGCATCCTTGAGGAAGTAATACTATTAGCCTGACATGAAGAATGATGTTGCAGAATAAATAGTTAGGTGCATGGAATTCCAGAAGCTTAAAGTGAAGAATCAACGTCCAACTAGTTTGTTGCAACCATTACAAATACCTGAATAGAAGTGGGATGTGGTGACTATAGATTTCATTATAAAGTTTTCTAAGACAAGATTTTAGCATGATTCCATCATGGTGGTGGTGGATAAGTTGACTAAAGATACTCATTTTATTCCACTGAAGACAACTCATTCGACAACTAACATTGTAGACATCTTTGTGAAGGAAGTTGTTAGATTCCATGGGATTCTGAAAGCTAATATGTCAGACAGAGATTCAAAGTTTACTGGTAACTTCTGGAAAAGTTTGTTTAGATGATTTGGTACAAGTTTGAACATAAGTACAACATACCATCCTCATATAGATGGTCAGACAGAGAGAGACAATCAAGTGATCGAAGATATGTTGATGATGTGTGTGATGGATCAACCATCCAAGTGGGAGGACTATTTACACTAATATAGTTTGAATATAACAATGTATATCATGCCTCTCTGAAGATGAGTCCTTTTGAGGCATTATATGGGAGAATGTACAACACTCCCATTAGTTGGGATAATCCAACAGACAAAATCATCATTGGACTATAACTTACGAAGGATATGGAAGATTAGATAATTAAGATCAAACAAAATTTGAAAGCATCTAAGGATAGACATAAAATTTATGTGGATATGAATAGGAAATAAAGACAATTTGAAGTGGAAGATCATGTATTTTTGAATGTTAGACCCAAGAAGAGTTCCTTGAACATGGGGAACTGTTCCAAGCTAGCTGCTAGATACCGTGGATCCTTTGACATCTTTGCTAGGATAGGACCCATTGCTTATGAGCTTACATTTCCTGCTTGCATAAAAGTGCATAATCTGTTTCATGTTTCTTTGTTGAAAAAGTATGTGCCTGATGCTAATCATGTGATTGATTGGAATGTGATTCAAGTGGAACGAGAAGGGGATTTTTTGGTACAACCAGTTGCCATTGTGGGTAGAAAATTCAAGTTGCTCTGAAATCGAGAGATCATGTAGGTAAAGGTCCAGTGGATCCATTACAGTCATGAAGATGCTACTTGGGAGCTGGAAGATGCTATGAGGGAGGCATACCCTCATATATTTTGAAATTTTGTAAAGGAAGGTATATAATAAATATGCATCGAGAACGATGCATTGTTTTAAGGGGAGGGGAGATGTGATACCCCTTGAGTTAAGCCCCTGATCATATGTACTTGTTATTATGGCACTAGGTGCCGAGACTATGTTCTCTAGACACCATTGTAAATAAATAATATATTTTCCTTAACATGGACAACTAACGAGAATGGGGGGCCATGGACTCCACAGGTGAGGGGGAATGGGGACTTCCTTGTAATATTTGTATCTAGATATTCTTGAAAGCTACCTCAATTGAATAGTCCAATAGAAAATAGTTCCGTGCTAGATAATTATATATGAGTAAATATGAACACGAATGATGATTTTATAATGGTAAAGTAGCTTGTATATAGGCCTTACGAAGTGACTATTCACTAAGATATATGTCCCTTAGTTAACCTAATTAATTAATATTTATTTCATTATTATTTATTAATGGTAATTATTTAATTTTTATTTGTTACATTGCCTTCCCCTTAAATGTGCTTTGTCCTCAGAGCATAGTTTATTGTAAGACTTTGTTCTCTTGCTCGTAATGACTTTCCATGATGTTGTGAGCTTGGAACTACAATACTCGATGAAACCAAACAGTATAATCTTCGGAGTCCTGAACTAATGTGTTGCATTTTTGAGGTGTGATCCATCCCAAATATACTTCCATTGGAACTATTTGATGATCGACTAATCATATAGAACTTCTCATTTTAGGATTCCATAAAAGTTGTCGATATTGTCTTCGTTCCTTTTCAATGTTGTAGTTGTTTTGTATGTAAGATGAACACTTTTTAATTTCCTCTTGACTTTGATGTTGGTCATAACAAATTTTATAATTTAGGTGATGATAAGGCATTCGAGTCATTTGTGGAACCCTTGGAGAAACTTCAATTGTTTGTATTTTGTGTGATTTACTAGTTGATAATAAATATGAGGATTTTTCTAGCTTCTCATCTTTTATTTTTTTAGTTTGTTCAATCAACCCTTGATTCAGATTTTTTAAATGAGAATTTTCTTTATCTTTTTTTTTGATACATTCTTATCAAATTCTTTTCGTAGATCTATTTCTTTTTTGTGGAATTTTTCTTGTACTTCTTCTTGTGATTTTTTTTAATTTCTTGATATGTGTAATAAGGCCTTGACTATGATTTTTCAAATGGGTAATTTCTTCATCCTTATTGGCAACAACCTTTTCAACTTCTTTTTGCTTCTTTTGTTATTACTTATGATTGTCTTGTGAAATAATCTTTAATATATCCTTGAAGTCTTCAGATGTCAGAGCTTCTAAATCTATCTTCATTGTGACGTCCCGTAACATGTTTTTTGTCTTTTTATAGGAAAATGTTAGAAATTTATTTTTGACATTTAAGATGAAAGTCCCCAATGTTCTTATCCAAGGTAAACCAAAAATTATGTCACCGTCAAAGCTCCACAAGGAACTAACAATGAATTTCGATGTGACCATATAATCTCCAAGATTTAATTGTAAGCCACTTATTTCAAATTGTTTCCTGTCCCAAAAGTCTATCCCTTCACCTATATTTGACTCGGGAATCACTAAATGGTGAGCAAATTCAGTACTAGTATAATTATTATTTTTGATATGTGCAATAGAAATGATGATATCCTTTCCTACAAGTGTCTCTTTAATTCTAAATAGCATTGAAACATTTCTTTTTGAGGTGATAGGAAACTTTTCATTCTTTTCAATATTAAAATCCATATTCTTGATTTTTTGAAATTTTTGTCAATATCTTTTTTTGGTCCAATAATTATTATTACTATTATTAAAAATAATAATAATACTATACCAACATGGAATACACTGAACTTTGTAAACCAAATAATAAAATTTGATAAAGAATATATATACCAATAACCCAATAATATAAATCTATATATAATTAATAAATTTTTGAAACTTTCAAAAACCGCATGTGGTTTTACTTCATATTTTTTTTGTCGTTTTCTGTTCAAATGATTTATTTCTTATTTTTCTTTTTAACTTTTTTCTTTTCTTTCTTTTACCTTTTTTTGTTTCTTCTTCTTTTTATTATTATTGTCTTACCTCTTCTCTTTTTCCTTGGTCAAAGATCACAATTTTAGGGAAGCCCTAGGATAAGGTTAAAAACCAATTTACACAAAGTGTAAATAATGGCCAAGGGTTGGATCGCTTTGATACCAATGGATATCCCAATAGTCTCAAAAGTTATGTCAATTGAATAGTCCAATAGAAAATAGTTCCATGCTGGATAATTATATAAGAGTAAATATGAATATGAATGATGATTTTACAATAAGGCATAGTGCAGCTGCAGAAGCTAGGGATTTTTAATTTTTGGGTCTCTCTCCATAGATCATCAAGGAAAGAGGCAAGGCTAACTCTCCTTTGAAGGGAGCATCTTCCTGTCAAAGTAGAATATGATTTCAGGCATTTTTAGTTTTTGGCCTGTCACTACTGCGGGAAATTAGGGGTTTTCATTGAGGTGGAATTTAGAGTGGACCCAACATAGGATTGTTCTCCTCTTCAAAATCAAAATTTAGAGCAAATATCGAACTTTTTGGTTGGGTTAAAATCCGGGAAAGTAAAGCCCTAATTTGACCCCGGACCAAAAAACCAACACTACAAAATATCAGCTCCAAATCTAGTTTAGGAATCTCAAAGTGGTAAGATATAAATATTTTGTATTTCCATTTGAGGTTGTCATTAAAGATGTCTCAACACACCAAGCTTGAGGATAAGCTTGAAGGAGCTGATAATTTTCGAGCATGGAAGTATAGGATTTCACTATTCCTTGAAGATAATGAATTGGACACCTACATAAATGAAGAGGTTCCAGTTCCATAGGGAGATGAGGCTAAAGCCTTACATAAGAAGAGCTTGGTCAAGTCCAAGAGGATTATTGTTGATTCTATCAAGGATCACCTTATACCACATGTGTCTTCCTTAAAGACACCTAAAGAGATGTTTGATCCCTTGACCAAGCTATTTGAAGGAAAGAATATAAATTGGAAGATGACCTTGCGAAATTATTTAAAGAATGTGAAGATACAGAATACGGAGACCATACCGTCATACTTTACAAGGGTCTCTCAAATCAAGGAACAACTTGAAGCTGTGGGAGAAGACATAGAGAATGGAGAAGTTGCGATGACCACCTTGAATGGTCTCCCTAGGTCATGGGACTCATTTATTGAAGGAATTTGCGCTAGAAGGAAGTTAAAGGAATTTGTGCTAGTAGGAAGTTAATCACTTTAAGTAGGCTATGGGAGGAATTATCACAAGAAGAAGCTCAACTTGTATCTCGAGAATAAAAGATGGGAATTGAAGACCAAGCTCTCACAAAACACACCAAGAACAAAAAAATGGAGCACTCTCATCACAAGAAAGAAAAACATCACCACCAGAATCAAAGGGATAATATTAGAAGACCCAGAAGAGATCTATCTAATGTTAGATGCTATACATGTGATGATAAGGGACATTTTTCTAGAGATTGTCCCAAGAACAAAAAGAAGAAGAACAACAAGAAGAGACATCATGCTCACACTTCAGAGGATGATGAACATCCTAGGAAGAGAACCAGAGGAGACGGTGAAGATTCTTCAAGCAATGAAGAATATGTTCTGATTTCAGCTCTCACAAGTACTGTTTCACATGGAAGCAATGATTGGCTTATAGATAGTGGGGCTTCCAAGCATATGATAGGATTTAAAGAATCCTTTGTGAATTTATCTGAACATGAGTCACCTCACAAGGTGAAACTTGGGGATGACTACCAATACCCTATAAAAGGAAGTGGCGAAGCCTCTTACAAGATGAATTTTGGAAAATATTTGAAGATGAAGGATGTTCTATTTGTACCAGGACTCAAGAAGAATATTCTCTCCATATCTGCATTGGGTGCAAAAGGTATGAGGGTTACATTTATTGATGGCCAAGTTCTTATTTGTCCAAAAGGAAAGACCATAGATGATGCAATAGTGATTGGAGAGAAAGAGGGAGGCTTATACAAAAGGGCCAACCTGAACAAGCCTTGTACCATGAGTCCATGGAACCAAGTGAATTATGACATAGAAGGCTTGCACATGTGCACTACAGAGCACTATCACTTGCAAGCAAAGCAGACAACAATATTCCTGAAATCCAGACAAAGCATGAAGGCATCTGCAAAGGATGTGTGAAGGGAAAGAAAATAAAGAAGACATCTCCAAGTAGCAAGACCAAAACAAAAGGAATATTGGAAGTCATCCACTATGATGCATGCGGTACAATGTCATCCAGTTCGTTTTGTGGGTATGTATATTATGTTTCTTTCATTGATGATTTTTCTAGGAAGACCTGGATATATTTCTTGAAGAGCAAAGATGAAGCATTAAATTTTTTTAGGGAATTCAAATCCCTGGTGGAGAATCACATAGAAAATAAAATCAAGACCTTTCGATCAGACAATGGTGAAGGATTCACATCAGAATAATTCAAGGAATTATACAGAGAGTCAGGGATTAAGAGGGAGTTTACCAATCCATACAATCCACAACAAAAATGGAGTTGCATAAAGGAAGAATAGAATGATTATGGAAGCAAAAAAAGAAATGCTTCATGATCAAGATCTTGCCATGCATCTATGGGAAAAAGCTGCAAGAAGAGCCGTGTATGTACATAATCATACTCCACAAAGAGTACTAGACAATAAGACACCAGAAGAAACTTTCTCCATCAAGAAACTAGAAGTCAACCATCTCAGGATATTTGGCTGCCCAGTGTACATACACATTCCAAAGGAGAAAAGAACGAAGTTATACCCTTCAGGAAAGAAGGGCATATTTGTGGGATATAGTGAAAAATTGAGGGCTTACAAAATATAATTTCCAAGTTACAAGAATATTGATATCAGCAGGGACGTGACATTTGATGAAGACTCAGCATACAAAAAATCCAGAAAACTACCTATTGAAGACATTGAATAACTAGAAGTACCCAGGATCCGAGATACAACAATGAATGAAGGAAATCCAGAAGAGTATTGAGAAATGGAAGAACCTCATAAACCTGTAGATCCACCCTATGAGAAGAATTCTCACAAGAGAAAAACAACATGGGTACGAGAGGCTATCCTAGATGCAGAGAGATATGGTGCTCTAGAAGGAATGCACAGAGAAAGCAAGAGACGTAGGCCATACTCTAGTTATGTAGCCCTGCTGTGCGACATCATTGACAAATAACCTTCCAACTATGAAGAAGCGACAAAAAAGAAAGAATGGAAGGATGCCACGATCAAGGACTACCAGTCGATCATGAAGAATGATGTTTGGGATGTGGTACCGAGACCAGAAGGGAAGTTTGCTGTGATTTCCAAGTGGATCTACAAGATCAAGCATGATGCATATGGAAGCATAGAGAAATATAAAGCTATATTTGTGGCACGTGGCTTCTCCCATAAAGAAGGGATAGATTACTAGGAGAATTTTGCACCTTTAGCCAGATGCACTTCCATCAGAACAATACTTGCTCTGACTGTAGTAAGGAAATGGAAGATACACCAGATGGATGTCAAGACAACATTCTTGAATGGTGTAGTGGAAGAGGAAGTGTATGTGGAGCAACCACTCGGATTTGAGACACATGACAGGCATAATCATGTGTGCAAATTAAAGAAAGTTTTGTACGAATTGAAGCAGGTGCCCAAGACATGGTACAACATGATGGACAATTTCCTGACTAGTTTGGGCTTTACCAAGAGTAAAGCGGACACAACATTACTACAAGGTTGAGGAAGGGAACCCAATAATAATCCTACTGTATGTAGATGGCTTATTTATGACAGGTGAGGATGGGTTGATTACATACAAAGAGGAAGCTTGCTTCCGAGTTCGAGATGAAGGACTTGGGCATGATGCATTATTTTCTAGGTATGGAGTTGTGGAAAAGTGTGGATGGATTATCCCTGGTTAAGGGAAGTATATACTAGAGATCTTGAAGAGGTTCAGGATGATGGACTGCAAGGAAATAGCCACACCCATGGCATCAAACTTGAAGCTACTTTGCTATGCTTAATCAGATTCAGTTGATTCCACGATATATAGTCAGATGATTGGATCATTTATGTACCTAATGAACATGAGACCATACATATGTTTTGTTGTGAACACTTTGAGTCAGTTCTTGATGGATATAGGAAAAGTTCACCTGGTTGTTGCAAAGCATATATTGAGGTACCTAAAGGGTACAAATGATTATGGGATCAGATATGACACAAATAAAAAGGTTAACTTGCAGGGTTATGTTGATTCAGACTGGGATGGTAGTGTTGTAGATAGGAAGAGAACTTCAAGGTGCTACTTCAGAATGGGATCGGGTGTCATCTCTTGGTTTAGCAGGAAGCAGTCCTGCATGGAACTGAGTACAGCCGAAGCAGAATATGTCGCATCTTGTTCAGCTAGTTGTGAGGCAGTATGGCTTAGGAAGCTACGATGTGATTTGTTTGGTCTCCAATTAGATGGGACTTGTATGTTCTATGACAACTGGAGTTGTGTGAAGTTGTCTGAGAACCCAGTGTTCCATGAAAATTCGAAGCATATTGAGATCAAGTACCACTATATCAGGGATATGGTGCAGAGAGGAGCAGTGGAGCTCCAATATGTTACGACAGACAAGCATATAGACGATGTGTTGACCAAGCCATTAGCCAGAGTGAAGTTTGAATACTTTAGAGAGAAGCTTGGTGTACTTCAGATCGAGGTTCCTCCCAAGGGGAGGTGATGGTTTTGGAAGACACAGATGCACGAGAACCATTCTCACATGGTGGTAGGCGTGTCCTCCCATGGTGTGGATGTAAGGGTTGTGGTTGAGATGTGTGTATATGGGCTATGATTTGAGTGATGATGAGGTGATATGAAGACGATGAGATGATAATAGGGGAATCAAGTTTTGAAAAGGCATATAATCAGTCCTGAGACGCTCCTTCAGGTTTTGTAGAGGCATATAATCAGTCCTAGTATGCTCCTTCATGGTTTGCAGAGGCATATAATCAGTACTGGGAGATCCTTTAGGTTTTGCAGAGGCATATAATCAGTCCTGGGATGCTCCTTCAGTTTTTGCTGAGGCATATAATCAGTCATGGGAGATCCTTCAGGTTTTGCAGAGGCATATAATTTGTCCTGAGATGCTCCTTTAGGTTTTGTAGAGGCATATAATCAGTCCTAGGAGATCCTTCAGGTTTTGCAGAGGCATATAATCAGTCCTGGGATGCTCCTTCAGGTTTTACAAAGGCATATAATCAGTAATAGGATATCCTTTAGGTTTTGCAAAGCAATAAGTCCTGAGCTATACCTACTTGATGATTTGAAGACCTACATGGAGGCTAGGCCTACATCCAACATGAAAAAGGGTTGGCACTATAGAAGCTTCTAATGACAAATAGTATGGTACGATGATCAAATTATAAGAAGATGTTGGCAACAACTATGATGAAGAATCTATGACTCAGTGATGATGACGATGCAATGAAGATCTGAACAAATGTGTTGATGTCTATGTAGAGAGAGAATACCTTCCTAGTTAAGAGGGAGTGTTGATGTATTTGTAACTTAGAAAGATATTCTGATGTATATTATCATTGTATGTTGTTGTACCCCCATTGGGGATATGTGTTACCCCTTACGGGATGTCTACATTGTGTCTAGACCTTGAGGTACAACCTCCGTTGTAAGTTGGGGTAATAGTCCTCGCTGGAACATCTTGTAGTCTCTCTAGGAGAAGTGGGCCCCATGTGAGATGATATGTAGGCTCGAATGTTATATATATATATATATATATATATAAACTAAAATGGGTAGTTATTATTATTATTATTATTTATAATGGAGGGATACTGACCTGTTTTGACAAATTCCAAACAACCAATT
Source organism: Pseudotsuga menziesii (assembly GCA_001517045.1). NCBI lineage: Eukaryota > Viridiplantae > Streptophyta > Pinopsida > Pinales > Pinaceae > Pseudotsuga > Pseudotsuga menziesii. Next base: position 855,627 of record LPNX011210748.1, on the reverse strand, counting down.
ACACAATCAGAAGGAATACTTCAAGTAGGTCTGAATATGTACAAATTGTTATAGTTTAATAGTGAATCTCCTAGATTCAACAAATTACAGCTTATTGAGTAACGAATTACGGATAAATGGATTCTCCGATGATGCAAAGGGTCCCTTGAGCCAACAGGCATGCTTTATTAGCCAAGGCATTTGCAAGGTTATTTAGATCCCAAAGAACGTGAAAAGTTGTGACCCCATCAGTCTTTCAAAACATTCTAGATTCTCTGGAAAGTTGAATTCAAGGCAGAATTGTTGAAAAGATCAGCTGAATTTAAAGCTTTGATCAACAACTGAAAATTGTCGAAAATTTGAATTGACTTGTATCCTTTCTCCTTAGCAATCTGGCACGCCATGAGGAGGCTGTAACATTTGACTGGATTATTCGACATGTTTCCAAGTCCCTAGATAAAACTAGATTCAGTCAGATTATCTGGCGAGAAAACCATAACCCCAGCTCTTGAGATCCCAGGATTTCCCTTGGACGCACCATAAAAAAAAAAATTCGTTGACGAAGAGGTCATCCACAATGAATTAAGAGAATCAGTACTACCACGAAACCTCCAGGGAGAGGAGCTGACAGGTTTTACACAAACCAATTTTCTCTTTCCTGCTGTAGAGGATCCCAACCACAATGAAATCACAAAAGGAAGAGATGAAGGAGACTTCATACGACCTGCATATTCAACGATTAACTTTTTGACTTTAAAATCCACATACTGAGGGTTCGTTACATGATTGTTGAATATATAGTTGTTTCTAGAGATCCATAACTTCCACCACGTGAATTTTGGAATTGAATGCCAAAAATTAAACCAACCATATGATTTAACATATTTATGAGGGAAACGATCATGCTAGGAAAGGAAGAAGGAGATGACTAGCGAATGTCCCGAGGCAGAAATGTTGGAGCCGTGGAGAAAAAGCTCCCACACCACTTTAGAAAAAACACAATCAATTAGAAGAAGATCCGTCATTTCAGTGGTTGATTTACAAAAACAACAACAAAAGGGTCCATTGAACCTACGTTTTGGCAAATTTTCACCAGACAAAACCTTGTTGTGCATGAGAAACCATTTTTTTTTTAACCTTGGGAAGGCAGAGAAAGAACAAAAGAATTTTCCAAATCGTAGTGGACAAACACGAGGAATGTGCAACTTGAGATTCAAAGAATCCTTTTGCAGCTGAGTAAATTCTAGACTTACCCCATCCCCATTTATCTTTATTGGAGCGATGAACTGGAGCAAGACCTGAAAGAGAGGAGAGCAATAGATTTTTTTGGAAGATAAGATTGTCTGGGAGATCAGGTAGAGACCAACCAACCCAGTTTCCAACGTTGTCCCAAGCGCATATATCAGCCAAACGGAGCAGGCCTTTGTTAGTTAACCAGTTCTTCAATTCTTCTAACAAAATGATAGAGGAACGAGATGAATTTCCTGATATTTTATCCTCTCAGAGAAGGATCCTCTTCCCATTTCCAGGGATTCTATAGAGCTGTTGATTGAATTTATTGATACCTTTTCTGCATGAGTTCTAGATAGCTGTGCCTGTAGGAGTGCTAGAGGATGTTAAACTTCTCAAAGAGCTCGCCATTTAGATATTTCATCCTAAAGATCTTACTTGCAGGGTGACTTTTATCCACATATAGTTGCAAAATGAGTTTTCCTCCCATTGCGAAATTAGCGAAATCAGGGCCACGAATTTGTAATCCATCTTCAGAAATAGGTCTTTTAAGAATATCCCATCTTACTAGATGCATCTTATTCAGGTTTCCTTTTCCACCATTCCAGAGAAAATATCACAAAATATTGGAAATATGAGATGAAATAGACTTAGGGGCAAGCAACAAAGAGGATTGGAAGATGAGAATAGATGAAAGTACTGACTTGATCAGAACCAGTTTTCCAACTTTGGTTAACCACTGACCACCCAATGAATTGATACTAGCTTTTAACTTAGCAATAACTTCGAGCCAGAGAGAAGGAGGGATTGATCCAAGAGTTAAAGGCAACCCCAAATATTTGATCTTCTCCCATTGATCAAAACCAAGGAAACCCAAGGACTTTCCAATTCGAAGAATTGCCGACTATTCTACATTCCATCCATCAATAATACTTTTGTTTTTATTGATCGAGGCTCCTGAAATAAGACATAACTTTTGAAGAATTTCCTTGGAGGCATGTGAAATATTCAATGAGGCCCCTCCAAGCAGGAGAGAATCATCCGTAAAGAGAGCATGGTTTATTGGGTCCACACCCCTAGCTATCTTAATGCCCAGAATGTAACCAACTTCCTTTTCAGCTGAAATTTTTCTGCTAAGAGTTTGAGCCATCAAGATTTATTAAAAGGGTGACATCAGACATCCTTGGTGAAGACCTCTTGAAGCTCGAAAAAATTCTATAGGTCTGCCATTGACAAGGGGTGCAATCCAAGGTCTATATGTGCAATCTTTGATCAATTTCACAAACTCAGGGCTAAATCCAAAAGAAAGAAGGACTTGATAGAGAAAGGGGAGCTTTACTCGGTCAAAGGCATTCTTCATATCCAACTTGATTATCATTCCTTTCTCCTTCCTATGGAAACTGGAATGGAGGGATTCTTGGACTTGAATTACGTTATCAACTAAATGTCTGCCTTTTACAAAACCCCCCTAAAGAGGAGAGATCAACTTACCAAGAAATAGCTTGAATCTGTTGGCTAGGATCTTGTAAGAGGCATTACACAACGAAATAGGATGAAATCTGTCAAAATAAGAAGGATTGAATTCCTTTGAATAAGAGTAAGAAATGTAGAATTAGTGCATCCTCCCAATTTAGCTTTCTTTTGGAAGGCTAACACGATGCATATCAGATCTAGTTTGATGATGTTCAACAAAATCTATTGAAATGGAAGGAAAAGCCATTCAACCCAGGGGATTTATCCTGCTCCATAGCCCAAATGAAATCCAAAATTTCCTGTTCAGTGAAGGGTTTCATTAAATCATCATTATCCTCTAGACTGGCAAGAGAAGCGACATTCTCCAAGAATTTAGCGGACACATCACCATCAGAGAGACCATCCTTCTGAAACAAAAGCTAAAAATGCATGCTTGCAGCATGTTTTAATTGGTATTAACCTTTAATAGTTTCCCCATCCCCAATGGAAATTTCTGAAATCTGATTTGTAGACAACCTTGCTCTGCATTGGTGATGGAAAGAGGTATAGTTTTTATCCCCCGCTAGCAACCAGAGACTTCGAGACTTTAGTCGAAGATCTTCCTCCTCCTGTCGGAAAGATAGAGTAGTTTTAGATTGAGAAAAATGTTCCAGGGCTAGCTGAGATTTGGTGATTACACATTCTTCCATTCCTAATTGGATCTCAGATAGCTCACGCACTCTCTCTAGCCTGTTGTTAGTAGGAGTGTTAAGGGTTTTTTTACCCAGTCTTTCAAAGAAAATTTAGTATTTTTATTTTTATTTTTGTTCCCAGACGAAACAGGGGGATCCAACCACGTATTGAGACCAAGCTTAGCTCACAATGTCCCAAAAGCTGTCTCGCTCAATCCAGAGAGGACTGAAGTAGAATGGGATTGGGCCGATATCCTCTTCTTTTTCAAAATTCAAAGATATGGGATGGTGATCAGAAGAAAGTTTGGTCAAAAATTTAGATGTGATAATTAAATTCCCGTCCATCAGAGAACTATGGACAAGAAACCTATCGATACGAGCTGAAATGTTGGCTGAAGCCACTCTGTTATTAGACCAAATGTATCGTCCTTTTTTGGGGTTTAATGTCATTCAGATCACATACATGGATAAAATCCTCCACTGTTTCTTGGAAATGGTCCTTGCCACAAACGCCACATTTTTTCTCATTCGGAGCTAGAGAAATATTGAGATCTCCTATGACTATTATATTTGAAGGAGAATTGGTTCCTATGAAAACTGAAAGAGTTCTCCAACATTATTTTTTCATTGAAAGTAACTGGAACATAAAAATTAAACAGATCTAGGGAGATCTTACTGGAGATATGATAGAGATCAATATATATCCAGTGCTGGGTGGAAAACCAATGATTTAGCTGAAAGTTTTCACCACACCAGAGAGTTACAAAACCCCTAGAGGTACCTCTTGCGCTAACAGCTTTGCTGACATTCAAATTTCATTTAGTTTTACTTAATAGGAGAAGAGCTGTGTCCTCTATCTTAGCCTCTTGGAGCAAGAGGATGTCAGAAGAAACCATTTTCAATAGGTCTTTGACTGCTTTTGCTTTTGTTGGGTTCCCCAACCCCCTACAATTCCAAGAGATGGTCTGCATTATTTACCTGAGAGGGAGGGATTTATGACTCCCTTATGGGGCTAAGTCCTCTTACTTCTACCAAATGACATTTCAATGGTATATTGATTACCCTGCATCTTTAGTCTATCAAGATCTTATTCTCGAGCCTCCTTTCAAGACTTCCTCCCTGCCTTTTTAGAAAGTTGTTCAAATAAATATTCATCAGAGGAGCCAGAGCTATCAACCAGCTTATTTTTAGCTATTTTTGCATAAGAAGGAGAAGGCTTAGATCTATTTGGAGAAGGATGATATTCCTGCATGAATTCACCTACACTAGGTAGTTTCGAGTTAGCTGTACCATCTTGTTGCATAGATCTTGCATTAACTTTAGGGTCCCCATTCTATACTTTTAAATGTGTCAGTTCACCCTCTTCTAGAATAAGGACTTCAAGAGAGCTAAAGACATCAAAATGATTGGAGGATGCTTTGGGATCTTCTATAGTCAGAAGATCTTCCTAGTGGCAAGGTCTCCTTTCAAAATATTTCCTTCTTTACCTTTCTTTCTAGAGTCATGATTAGGATTTCCTGATTTTAGAACTTGAGTCCATTGCTCATTGTTGTGTTTTTCAAGTTCCTCTTCTGATTTTTTCTTACAATTTCAGGCAAAATGGCCATAACCATGGCATAATAGACACGTGAACAGAATTTTCTCATAGTCCAGCTCTTGAATATAAGACCATTCAACTACTATTAGCTTGATCACCTCTGGAATTCCAATCTCCAAGTCAACCTCAACACCTATTCTGGCACATGAATATTGGTATTTCCTTTCTTCCTTGTCAATGTATTTTCCAAGCTTATTCCCAATGGATTCCAGAGAATCTGAGTTCCAGTAGTGTAAAGGAAGGTGAGGGATCCTTACGCAGACAGGAACAACGGACGAGACATCTTGGGTAGGATCAAAATATGGTGTCCACTTGTTTAGATAGAGTCCCTGTGGGGCCATGAATCAAGTACAAAGATGTAGTATCCTCTACCTACAAAGTGATTTTGAATGCCTTCAGATACTAATGGCCTCCAATTTCTTTGGACCCAGCCATCAATAACCTTAGGAGAAGGCCAGAGGCTTGTGAATTGCCCAATTAGCCCACACTCAATAATATTTAGAGCCATTCGAAAGATCTGTTCAGCGGGCAGATAAACCGAGGGGATATCAACCTTCTTCACAAATCTCCAAGGACCACCTTTCCTCTTGCCACAAGTAGCAACCAGATGTTTGAATGCGTCCTACTCAGGTGGAAGAGGAGGAGGAGGGTCCCCACCAACATCCATTAGAGAGGAGGCACAACTTTCCATAGTAAGAAAAGCAGACAAACAAAAAGATAAATATCTGCAGAACAAACCAGCAGAGTTGAAAGGATCTCATCGAGAAAAAGTGGCCTGTAAGGAAAGAACCTTCAAGCACCCAAACAACCCAAGGAATCGCAATATGCAGAAAAGAACCAGACAAAAATGGCATGCAGAGGTGCACTAGAGTAGAACCTCCCACAGAGACAGAGGTAATGGGTCCCTTAGACCTGCAAAAAAATCAAAGCTAGAACCCTGACAGAATGAGTGAACACAACGACGATCAAGAAAGGAGCTCTAGGGCATGGACAAGGACTGAGATCCGCAAACACGCCACCAGCCTCAAATGTTATATTTGATTAGTGAGTTGAAAGGGTATAAATAGGGAGGCACTCTCCCTAATTTATACACACAACACACACTCTCAAGTGCATATGAGAGAGAGAGATACAATCAGAGGAGGAGATATATATAGCTGTTAAATACTTCTTATTACTAATTTTGATCATCTTACTATTATGAAGAAGTTTGCGGGGTTTTCTCCTTTATGGTTTCCCCGATGAAAAAATTTGTGCCTCTTGTCTCTTGTGATTATTGATGTGCATGTTATTCTCTCAGATAAGATCCTATATCATATTAAATAAACTGTAAAAATATAACACTATCCATGCTTTGAGAGAATTTATGTGTAAACTATGATGTGAAAATGATAGTGAACTATGTGCATTGAGACTATGTGTTTTAGTGTTGAACCAGAGTATGGTGATATTTTTCTAACTCATCAATAGTCCCTATAGACCATTTATTTTCCTTTCCATAGAGTCCCACAAATCCTGGAAAGAGGTGATGAAATCTTGAGGGACTGGTGATATCCTGAGCGAATTGCGGGGTGAAGGGAGTCTCATCTCACCAGGTGGGGTAGACAGAAGGAAATTAGATGGTGAGGAATTGAGTTGTGGATTCTTTTGTTGAGTTTTTGATATATTATATTTTTTAGCATGCCTTCACCGTGGGTTCCTTGGCCTCGGCTCATGAGTGTCCTGTCAAAGTAACATTTGGTTTGATTGTGCCTACAGTTGGGAGGAAAGTTGCCTTATTGAAGTCAGTTTCTCTTCAATAGAATAAGTACTCTATTTTTGTTAAGACCAAAAATGTTCACTTAGCTCTCTATGGTCCAAACCATAATTATACATCATAATCCCACCATTATTCCTTCCATTTTGACCTTCAAAACTAAAATTCCACAAAATATGGTCCAAAACATTATTATTCCTTCCCCCATAAATGAAGGGAAGGCGAGCATTTATTGTGACTTATCCCCATTCTCTCCAAAAAATACAAAAAAGCCCTAAAATGAGAATGGGTCAAAAACCATGGACAAATACCATGCACAATAAAATACCATGGGTCAGAAAACCTTGGATCATCCAATAAATACATTATGAAGGTCTCCCCACAAACATTACATCATTACATTCTCATATTTTGTCCAACACATCCTTTAGCCACACTATCCCACATTGCACATCGAGCTCTCTCCATGTAACCCTTAATCCCTTTCCCAGTGACAACCCTTTTTTGGTGGATACACAAAGACTAGGATTGTGGGAATCCTACGAACCACTTCCTCAAACGGTTGCAGTGGATCATTTTAAAGGTATATTTTATTTTGTTGAATTAGTTAAATTAAAGATTATTTTTATTGCTTGCTACTACAAGTCGAGGTTGAGAAATCCCTCACACCATGAACTCTACCCTATGATTTGACTGGTATAGGGTAGGTGCTTTTGCACATAGTAGGTGATAAATCCTCACTATAGTTTTGGCGACTCCGCTATCTCGATCTCCTTGGATATCTATTTTTGCATGTGTTTCTATTGGTTTGTTCTACTTGGGCACCTTCAGCCGTCACATATCTGATCCCCCCTGTAGAAAATACGAACTAGTCTTGTCTTAGTGCTTGCTCCCCCGGCCTAAGCCGCTAATTTTTTCTTCAAAAACCCCTAGTTACATCTGAATCACACCTATTCGACAAAAAGCTGTGACATAGGTCGCACTTTTTTTCCAATAAGTGTGACCTAGGTGGTACCTTCTGCCTCGATAAGTGCAACCTAGACCAAAACTCCATATCGCACTTGTCCAGGTCTCCAGAGTGATCCCAGTCGCTACCGTGACCCATTTTTGTGTAACATGAGTCTTTTAGTTGATTTTCTTAACCAATCACAACTGTCTTACAGTTCTGTGTGACCTTGGTCGAACCTGTTCCACCGACAGGTGTGATCTGTATTTTTTCAATCCTTTTCGATGTTTGAGACCCTTTTCCAGACCCACTTGTGTGTGTTCTACCCCTTCCTAGAGTGTTTCCTTCCAGATATGATTACTTACAACCCCCTGTTTTGTTTTGTGGTCCTATTTTCCTTATATGTGAACCCCCTTAGTCGAGATTAGTAGTTGAGACCCCCCGTGTGTTTCCTACAACCCGTTGAGTTCATTATGCGTTCATTTAATTGTGTACATTTTATTTTTTGGAAGAATTAGTTGTTTTGAAAAATATTTATTTTCATTTACTGTTGTTTATTTTTATGCATTTGTGTTTCAGCCATGAAATTTCCATGGTTTAGACATTACACATCACTTGTGCACACATCTCACACCCTAAAGTAAAAACCTTGGTTCATGACCCCAATTTGAACCTAAAAATTAACTGAACTCAACCAACATTGGAACATCATTTGAGGACCAAAAAAATATTGTAGTTAAGTTAGGACACTGGGGATAGGAATCCAAATAACACCCCTTTATTGCTTACATCCAAGACATAACTGTTGTCCATTAGGGTACCAAATCTTCAAGTACTTATTGACATGGTCGTGACTAATCTATCGGAGGCTCCCCTGCTCTACGAGAGTAAGCCACATGGAAGGGTTCCAGAAGTCAGGGTGGAATACCACACTCCATTCTACACCAAAGGATAACCCTTCATAGTCCTCCTCAGGCATGATGAAGACCATATCAGGTGTCGAGGACCAAAGAGATAAAGTGCCAGGAAGCCACTACAGATGTGTCATGAATAAGGTATCCTAGTTTCCAGTCTATTTAGGGATCTTGTACCCAAGGTCCCTCTCAGTAGTGGGATTCTCTTAGCCTATTGTTCTTCCATTTCGTATTGTTTGAATGGGATTTCACCACCCAACAGAGGATATGATTTGTGAGGGGATTCCATCTTGTAGCTAGGAGTTTTCTTGCACTTATACCCCATAAGTAAGTGCACCATTTTCTTTATAGGTAGTGGTGCTTATTTGTTTTCTGGCCACTTTCTTGTAGAATCGCTTGCTGTAACATGTTGTTGTAGTTCAATTTTAGAGTTTTCTTTTTGGCCTGTGAGCCACCATTTTTCCACTCTCCTTCTGCACACTCGGTTGTAGTTGGATTTTAGAGCCTGCGTTTGACACTCTTGCACCTCCATTCATTACACAACACACCATCATGTAATCATTGCTCCACCATGCTACTCGCATAGACTTAGGGGGAATACCCCTCAGTTCAATTCCTTGAAGCGTCACCGTCGAATCCATATTCGACGTTATTCACCACCTCTAGAGCCATACACTACATCTGAGTCTGATTCGGATTCCTATCAATCCGAACCTACCTTATTCACAACCCCATCTAGCCCCATGGATGGTGCACCTCCTAACCCCTTTCAAGGAGGACGATTGATTATGAACTTGTGACCACTCCACCCGTCATATCAGGTAGCTTGTCTACTGGAAACATAGGTCTTGGTCCTAGTGGGACCCTCACTACTACACACACTACTACTTGTCCGCTACCCACGAGTGGTTGCCCCACTCTAGCCACCATGGTTCATACTTCCCTTCCTTTATACATGGGGGAATCGACCCTTCTACCACCATTCCGACTATTCACACCATTTCAGTGACTACTCCTATTGTTGGAATTCATCCATACCAACCCCCGTTTGCACGTGAAAACTACATGCGCGCCGATCCCAACATCATTACTGGCCCTCCTTGATCTAGTCCTGGTCCTAGTCTACCATTTATGGCTAGTCTCAATTTTCCTGATTTGGCACAGTTGACGAATGATCCCATCCGTCATGACCCGTTGTGGACTCCCAAGCCTACCAAACTTCCATAAGGCATCCCTAAGTTTGAGGGAAAGGTGGGAGAAGACCCTCAAAACCACATTATGTCATTCCACTTATGGTGTTCATTTAACAACATAATGGATGATTCTATTCGTTTGCGGGTATTCCATCGCACTCTCAAAAGTGCTGTATCCAAATGGTATATTGAACTTCCTCATGCCACTTATCCTGAATTTTCCTCGTTAGCCTTGATGTTCCTCCAATACTTCCAGTTACCCGTCCTTTATGATGAGGGTGTGGAAATCCTATTATCATGTTGATAGAACACTGCTACCCATGTCACGTATCATATCCATGAGTGGCGTCGACATCGTAGGTTGTGCAATATCCATTTAGATGATAGTATTTTCCTAGATTGGTTTGTTAAAACCTTAATCCCCTCACCCCCATCACCAAGGATGTTGCATCTGAGTGCCCACAAACTAAGGAGGAATCCATCCGCAAAGCAAAACAGTTCGATCTTATCTACACCCAAGCAGGTTATTTGTATACCATTATACCTAATGCTCATTGTGCTGGCTCCTCACATCGAGATACACTGGGGGCATCCCATACTACTGATGGAGTCATTGGCTCTATTACTCAGCATCCCCACCTATGCACGATGTCTCCTTTGATGCCACCTCATTCTAGTACCACCCCTAGTGTTTCCAAACCAGCCTATGCCCCTGATTTTTCACGCATAATGGTTCAGTCCAGAGCCACACCTTCATATTCATATCCCACTCTAGTTCCTCACATTCATGGACCAATCTACTTGGTACGTGCGTGTAATGGCCAGATGGTAGGATTCGCATCCCCTCTAGCTGTCCTTACCTACTACCCACCACCTATGCAAACTACACCTGATCCGACCTCGACTCCTTCTATTCCTCAAGGACAGGTCTACACTTAACAAAACCTCCCTAATAAACCCTCCCCCAATAACCAACTAGGGTAGGGAAGACGACAGAGAGGTAGGAATCGAGGAAACAACCAACCTCAAGGAGGTGTCCAACAACCCGACCCTTCGAATAATAACAGAGGAAATCCCTCTACATATAACTCCAAGCATCCACCTTGACCTCGGAAGAACCCTTAGTTGCGTACTAACCATCCGTGCACCATTTGTGACAATTACAACCATTATACAAATCAGTGCCCCCATATGAACCGTTTCCACCACTTGTTACAAGCTAGCAATCAACGTGACCCTAATGCAGTCGCTTCGGCACATCCAAACCCAACACCACAAGGTCCTCTACCTATGGTGCTACAAAAACCCTTACAAAATCAAGGGATGGTTTCAACCCAAACCTTGGTACCACAAACCATCGCACCCACTCCTGCGGGTCCACCCATTGATCATAATGTCCATCACCTCATGAAATTATTGTATGATGTCAAATTACAGATTCGACAAAACCAATATGGCTCCACCACAAAAACTGTTAATCCCTCTGTGACATCTACCTCTGTCACTCTTGATATGTCCTTACATTTTTTTAGACCTCCCACAGACGGCACTGCCAAATTACCGCGGTTCCCTTTGCGTTGCATCGTGAGCAACCCCACTGCTAGCGCCACTTTTAATTATAGTATTGTCAACAACTTGGCCCAGTCTCCCTCGACCATGTCTGTTTTAGAAGTCCTCAAAACCTATCCTTCGAAATGTAAAGATTTTCTCTCCACTTTAGGTGACATCGATCCCTACGATTACAATTTAATCACCTTCAACTTGGATCAAGGAGAACCTCGAATGCCATCATCCATAGCCTTCCAAGTTCCTCTCACTATTCATAATTTGGTCATTCATTGATGAGGGGGCATCCACCTGTGTTATGTAAACCTTTTTTTGGTAGAAACTTGGATCCCCAACCCTTCAACCTTCTATCACCATCCTTCGAGCTTACGATAGCCGCGCTGCTCAACCACAAGGCGTTCTAACAAATGTTCCCATTGAGTTAGACGAAAAAACCGTGTTGATTGACATTGAGGTTGTCAACACCCAACTCAATTACAACCTCCTCCTTGGATGTAGTTATATGTATGCAATGTGAGATGTTGCCTCTACCGTATTTAAAATATTGATGTTCCCCCATGATGGGAAGATCATCACCATTGACCAATTAACATATTACGATACTAAAGGGCTTGCCACTCCAGAGCACATCCTCCCTACGACCGACACTACCATCAACAACGTATCCATCCATTCTTCATGTTGTTGGCTTGGGCCTCTTTACCAACAATACTTTGACATACACCTTTTTTTCCTTACCACCCCCTCCTTTGCCGACTGACATATCATATTTGTGCACCATCACATATGGTAACTTCTCAACCTCTTCACAATCTCAGTCGCAACCCCAACCATAGACCTCAGGGAGTTATTGGGGCTCCTTCCCCATACACATGATCCCCTTCCTCTTTCCACCTTTCATCATTGTGAGTAAGCCATTCATGACTACTCTCAAACTTTCGGGTTTCACTTTGGGTATTTCTATGTGGTACCTTGACCCCCCCACCCTCCCCCTGACACCACAGATCGTGTTGAAACCAGTCCAACCTATTGAGACAGTGTCACACCCACCTCCTGGTACACAAATGATTGCTTTTGTCTCCACTCCTTTCCTCGACAAAACCACGTACTCCTACGTGTGCTTTATGTGATGTCCAAGGCCATGCGACACATAATTTTCCTATTTTTCCAATCCTTCACACGCATATGAGCACAATAGTCAAGACCGATGACACTCCAGTTGTCAACGTACCAACCATACATGCGGTTAAAAATAATTCGCTATGAGACAACCATCCATGCGGTTAAAAATAATTCGCTATGAACCAACCATCCATGTGTAGTTTGTGGCCTATATGGTCATTATTCACACCATTGGCTAAACTTGCTTGAGTACTGGTCACTCCTCAGTGACCTTTGCAAGCACTCCCATGAGTATTCACTCATTGTCCTTGAAGAGATCCACCCTCTGGCCTCTTCCTCGGAGACCAACAACACCATATACACGATCTCTAATTCTAGTAGTACTCCCCCTCCTTGTCCATGGAAGATCCCTCGATCTATCCAGGTGCCACTTTCTGGATGACAGAGAGATCCTTAAAAACTCCACTGGTTTTACCCCATTTCACTTAGCACACAGTGTGGAGTTGATTCTTCCCATTAAATGCTGGATTCCGTCACTCCGCCTTGCCGTCGAACTTCTACTTGATACTTCACTATTAGAAAAATTCCTACTTATGCTTGAACAAACTGATGAGGACTGTCGCCCTACTCTCCAAATGATCGAAGTAGCTAAGACTTGATCGAATTCCCATTATGACTCCCACATCCACCCACGCAACTTTAGCGAGGGGGAACTTGTCCTCGTCTATGCCCAAGCCCATGATAAGACTGGAAAAGGGAAGTTCAAATCCATGTGGTATTACCCTTATGTCATCCATCGATGTCTCAGCAAGGGGGGCATACCTCCTTGCTGACTCCGATGGTTTCCTCTTGAATAATCCCCGCAATGGGCTCTAACTCAAGAGGTTCTATTCCTAAAGTCACCCACCATGCATACCCTTGTATCATAGTTTTTATTTCTTGTCTTGCATTGTTTTTACCACGAGTCTCATAGTTTGTTTCGTTGGTTTTTCAAGATGGCTCCTACCTTGCCTTGCTATGTTGGTTTCGCTGATAGCGCAAGTAGATGGTCTCCTAATCTCCCCTCGACTGCGTGGATCATTTATTCCCCATCACATTAATTGATCCATATCAACAAAATGCATGTTGGTATTACTACCAACAACCAGGCTGAATATGATAGTATCACTGGTCTCTTGACCACCGCCCTTCACTTAGGTATTCGTCGCCTTCCTGTCTTCCTGAGACTCCCAACTACTTTTCTCATAGTTGAATAACTGCTACCAAGTACATGATCTCTACCTCTTTAGAAAGTTCCTGCGCACTAGAGACTTGGTTAGACATTTCAAATCCAATTCATTCATACATGTTCCCAGAAGTCTCAATAGTGTAGCAAACCAAATGACTAATGACGTTCTAGAGTGGCACATCACTCATCGCATATACGAAATCAACTGCATCATGCATCATCATATAATCATGCATACATATGTCATATAAATCATATAGGCATAATCCTAAAAAGAGACTCATAAAAATCCATAAAAATACAAAAATATGCATCCACGTGCATTCATATCATATCATACAGTTTAGTACAAAATGAGAAGCTCCATAGGATTTCTCATTTGATCATACATATCATACAAAAATCCGCATGCTCAAATGCATTGGGAGCAACACCACAAACTACTAATCTGATTCATCCTCCTCTAACTTATTGTCCTCCTTAGTGTCCTCCTCCTCATATGGTCTCTCCTCCTCCATTGGTACGTCACCATGTGCTGTCGCTTTGATATACTCAATAGAAACCGCGATCCTCCTCATCAGAGAGATCCACTCCAGAGGAGCTTTGTAGCACGTGGAAATCAGATCATCGTCTAGGTACTGCCACCCATCGTCAGTCACCCCCTCCAATATCTGCTCCACGTCCAGCCGTAGTGAGTCCATTATATCACTCTGCTGCCTCCTCTGCCCATGAGGGGGTGGATCTAAACCCTCCACCCTACCCCTACATCGCTGGTACCTCACATGAGGGTGCGGTCCCACGTCTGCACATGCACATAGTATGCCATCAATATCTATCACATGTATGGTCTAGCTACCACTATAGTAGTAAACTATATATGGATGAAACTAGAAAGAGTCATGTATACGTACCATCAGGTCCCCAGAGCTGTCCTACAGATCGAGGCATCTCTGAATCTCCCCGGTAGTCCATCCCCGTGTATGGATAGTCCTATATGAGGACAGGTAGATGTTTCCATTGTGCAAAAATATCTCAGGTGAAGAAACGACCTACCAGGTCGCCTCCGTTCCTGATCATCATCTCGCACCATCGCCTCATAGGTGGCTTACGATATCCCTTGTCGCGCACCACTAGATGCAGTCGCAGTGTTGATAGTCACTTAAAGAAGAATGAGCATAAAAAGGAGGGAAAACATAAATCCCCATCCTCCAAGCTAGCCTGGTTTATCCCACGTCGAACCGCTATCATGTACATCTGGGACCACCCATAGTAGGTTCCCCTTAGCACACTCTCGACCATTAGTAGTTGGTCACTCAAGATCTTGTGCAGACCTTTTGATCCCAGTATCCACAACACCATTGCTACCACTTCCTGAGTCTCTAGATTCTTGATGTCGCACACCAATATGTATGACTTATGTACATAAGATGAGGCATAGCAATGCTCAGCGCACATGTAATCCATCAACACCCCCCTCGGGAGCTTCAACGAGATATCACCAATCACTTCCAGTAGTGGGAGGAAAGTCTGAAAGTACACGTCTCATAGGGTGATCTCCAGTCGCTCACCCTATATGATGAAGCACTCTGAGTCTCTATCACAAAAAATCACCAGCTTGTTCAACTGTAGTTTTGTTGAACACATTAGGGGGATCTGGATAAACTTTAACGACCCACACCTGGCGAGCGTATCCTGTACTGCTCCATCCTCCTCTACCTCATCTCTTAGGTCCTCGATGTCTCACTCTCACCATCTAACTCGAGGCATCCTACACATCCAAAAAGTCAGTGTCAGACCCGGTTACAAAAAATTTTCCATTATGTGCTAGGTCACTCATGTCGGGTCTTTTATGTGACTCAAGTTGCACAAAAACACTTGACTAATGCGACTTGGGTCACGCCTGTGAATAGGTGCACCCAGGTCTCTCCTGTCCCCCCAATAGGTGCGACCGAGTCATTCCTGTCTTCCGAATAGGTGCGATGTAGGTCGGGCCTTTTCCATCGAAAAGTGCGACCCAACCCTGCGGACCCTTTGGGCTTAGTTGAGGCCCATAGAATGAGAAAAATCCAAAACTAAACCATTGAAATTCATGGGCTAGGTGAGATCTCTTACCTGCAACTCACAACTCAAAAAATCGCCGGTCTAATCAGAAGAAATCAATAGATTTTCTCTGGGGCCCTTCACTCCAACTCAACATTGCACAATGAAAATGACATGTGTCATGTGGTCCTCCTTATTTATAGGCCTCCATTTGGTCAACCCTTTTTCTATGCACAACAACGTAATTCGACATCCATTTTTCACGCTGTTCACACCGTTGGGTTCGGTTTTCTATCCTCTGTCTAATCGTGAGACCCACGTCTCATGCTCTCCTTGTGATTTTCTGGGACATTTCTCAGAGTCACCTCGATTTTCATGCCACCACGTAAATCAAACCCTGTATGTATTGACATGTTCACGAGCCATCTGCTCCATCCATACTACAAACTTGGCCTTATTTTACTACCATTGACCATCCCACAAGGAGGACCCACTAGTGTTCCACTATTATTTATATCTGTATCAACCATGTTCACAATATCACCCCTTTTGGTTCATCGAACACTTCCTCCTTGCTTGTCTGACCATTACAGAGTTTATGTTAAGCTCTTTTCTGACTCCTAAAAGAATGAAAAGATTGCAAAGTGCACTTACTTCCTTTAACACTCATTAAAGTATTTGAAAGGGCGTCTATGTGGCCTCGTTTATTTCCCTTTTCGAACTATGCATACTATTTAAAGAAAAGGAACACCCTAGCACCTTCAAGCTAGTAACATTTCCCTTCGTATCCTTTTATGCTTTATCAGACATTGGGACTGTAACTTATGAACAAGCTCACTTATGGGTTGTATTTAAGCTCTTTTCCATCCCTATCATAAAGAAAAGATTACCAATCAAACTTGGTTTCATTCATTCTTGTAAAAGTATTTGAACGAATATCCAATAAGTATAGGTTTGACCTTTTTCGACCTGGTTGGACTACCTACGAAAAATACGTCTCTCTACCCCTTTCAACTGGGAGAGCTCTCCTTTGTACACTTCTATCTTTTTTCAGAATTAGGAGACTACTGTACGAAAAAGAGACCCCACTGGATTTTTCTTCCTATTTTCAAACTCTCTAAATATGAAAGCACCATCGAGCATTTACTGTCTCAGGATCAACAAAAATCCATGAGATAGTGTCATATTGAGCATACTTCTGTCCCTTCTTCGAGCTCCTTAAACTATGAAGAAGGCCCAAATGGTGCCTTTAGGAATCCACACATATTATATATAGTCTCCCATTATTGCAGCTTCCCCCCATTGGGTCGCCTTTGTTCAAAGTACTATGCGACGAGTCTCCCATGGATCCCTTGGATATCACTAGTCCAGTTACTTCCCTAAGTATTTCCCATTGTAGTCAGCTCCTTGGTTCCCCAGCTATGATTCCCTCCCCATGAGTCAGTATCACTTGCTTCTAGGTCATCCCTGCCATCATACTCTAAACAAAGGAAGTTTGAGTCCCCAGTACTCCCCTGCCCTGTTCCCCATTTAGTGTTTTAGTCCCTTATTGTTCCATATCTCTAGTTGTCCCCTTCACACTTCTATCAAGGAAACCTCATTAGGCTTGGTAGTTGCAGGTCTCCCTCTTTCGACGTCAACACATCTATCCCAGAGGATAGACCCAGATCTCCATGTATCCTGGTTTCATCCACCTCATTGATGAGTTCCTTGGACCACTTGAAAGGAGTCCTTGGTGCCTTTTGAGTTGGTTGTGTCTCACGTGCTCAACTTCAACTTCATCATCGCATCGTTGAGATTCATACAAGGTATTAGTTCCTTCATTATTTGGTTGAAGACCCTGGTTGTCACCTGACTCTAGCACATTTGTGAGTCTATTGTGGGACCCATATAGTTTCATGTCCTGTTTGATTTCCAGGATGTGTTGGATACAATGTTTAAAAGCCCTTCAGTGTCATGCTTTCGTGTATCTATAGTACTTGATGCTATTTATTGTACATCAAAGATTCTGACTCTCAGTCATTGAGTTGACCCAGTTGCGTACACCTCCATATCCAACAGATCCTCAATTGTTATGATATTGAATTCTATGAGAACGCAATTGTTCCTATGTACCAGTTCTCCAGATCAATATATGTATTTAGCCTCCCATTGAGGCCACCATTATGTACTTCGAGTTGTATGTATTGATAGGCTCTCATTGTTTGAGCCTTGATCCCCATTTGTATATTGAGACATTGATCCAAGCATGGGTATGCCTGCCTCATCCATATATATGTCTGAGATTATATGTACCTCATCCATTTTTTAGAAGAAATACAAACCAAAATCCACTGCAGTTCGAATGAGGAAACTCCAACTCTTCCACAGTTCCCTCCAGTTTCTCTACCGTTGTCACCATATCTCCCTTGATACTATGATATCTGTCGGCCATACGATGAGATCCTGCTCTCACACATCAGGGGGCAATTTTTTAACACCAAAAAATGTTCACGTAGCTCTCTATGGTCCAAACCATAATTATACATCATAATCCCACCATTATTCCTTCCATTTTGACCTTCACAACTAAAATTCGACCAATTATGGTCCAAAAAATTATTGTTCCTCCCCCCATAAATGAAGGGAAGTTGATCATTTATTGTGACTTCTCCCCACTCTCTCCAAAAAGATAAAAAAACCCTAAAATGAGAATGGGTCAAAAACCATGAACAAATACCATGCACAATAAAGTACCATGGGCCAGAAAACCTTGGATCATCCTATAAATACATAGTGAGGGTCTCCCCACAAACATTACATCATTAGATTCCTGTATTTTGTCCACCACATCCTTTAGCCACACTATCAAATGTTGCACGTCAAGCTCTCTCCATGCAACCCTTAATCCCCTTCCTAGTGATAACCCCTTGTTGGAGAATACACAAAGACCCGGATCGTGGGAAGCCTATGGAGCACTTCCTCAAACGGTTGCAGTGGCCCATTTTAAAGGTATCTTTTATTTTGTTGCATTAGTTAAATTAAATATTATTGTTATTGCTTGTTACTAGAAGTCGAGGTTGAGAAATCCCTCACACCATGAACTCTACCCTATGATCCGGCTGATCTAGGGTAGGTTCTTTTGCATGAAGTACAAGAGAATTACCCACTACAATTTTATGTTTCTTCATGTGTTTATATGTTGTATTTATCTCTATTAATGTTCCCTTGGTGGCTATTATAAACTCTATTTAAATAGATGCTCATTTTGCTAATGATCAGATGTAGGGTTAGATGAATTTCTACTTGGAATCTTGCTTGCAATCTTTGTTTATGAGTTCTGAAAGATAGATATCTGTTATGGAAGCTTATGTTCTATTAAAAATCTATATTTTATGCATCTAGTGCACCCTTGGATGTTAAGTGAACTTTTATTTAGTTTATGGATTCTTATGCTAACCTTTGGATGTAGGTTGAATGGATTCTCATTGGTTTCTTGCAAGCATTCTTTCCTTCTTCTCTAAATTTTGATTCTTGTTATGTACAAGGAAGCCTTCACACATTTGTAAAGAGTATATGGCTGTAGAAACTACGTCTAAACCTGATTTGGCAAACACTTAACGACTATAGATGGCAGCCCCAAACCGAAAACTGATAACACTTGCAAAACTAAAAACTAGTAAGCAGAGAAACAAAAATATGTTAATGTTCACATGTCAAACTCTAACTTTGTTTTATTTTGGTTTATGTGGTTGTTCATGGAAAACCCATATATGTGTTAATAACGTTAGTTTCATGTTAAATGTTCACATGTCAAACTCTAACTTTGTTTTATTTTGGTTTATGTGGTTGTTCATGGAAAACCCATATATGTGTTAATAACGTTAGTTGCATGTTAAATTACGAGATCAAGTGGGATTGCTATCATGCTTGCATTTCCTTGATTTTGCATTTGCATTAGAGGGGGAGGGATGGTATGCTTTGTCTTCCACATTTCATTTATAAGGATGCATGTTTATTTATTTTACTTTTGGCATGATAGCCTAGCCATAGTAAAATTTATTCCGATGTGCATTACCCTAAACCATCGTTTCCTTGGGTTATTTGGTGCCTCCGTCCTTGGTTTTTGGGTTGGGCACATCACATAGCTATATGTATACAATGGATGGTTTCTCTTTGTTATGGAAAATACAATTTATGTAATGAAATTCTATCATTTAAAAAAATTTGCATCAAAGTTTTATAAAAAAATAAATAGCATTGATTATTTTGAAATCCTATCCATTTTTTGTAATTTCTTTTTTGGTATCATTTTTTGTAATTTCTTTTTTGGTATCATTTTTTGTTTCCAATTGGATTTGTCAAATGATTTTATCTTGACAATAACAATTATAATATGACTACTTCAATGCATAATGACTTTTTTGAACTATACAAATATTTAATTATATCTATTTTCATATTAGTTTGATCATTCTAGATTATAATGTTGGTGTGAAAATGTATAAATTCCCTTGTTGATTTTTAATATCTTTTTTTCTTAATAGATTACCCTTATGTCTATCTATCCCCCAAACATGTTTATGTTCCTTTCAACATTATGTTTGCTAAATTAGTTGTAGAAATATCTTGCTTGAAGTTTATGATAAAATTATAGGGAAACAAGAAGATAATAGATGCAAAACCTACATAAAGAAATTCAAGTTGTTCTAAAGGAGTTAAAAAAAAATTCTACAATTTACAACTAAATTCCAAACAACTTATACACCTTGTGTTCCCCCAACTAACGTGACACAACTTATATACCTTGTGTTCCCCCAATGGTCGTTAAGGTGATCATGAGCGACATGTGAGATTTGGTTCTCACATGTATTCTAACATTGTTTCTTAGTTTCCTATATTATAGATATTGTAAACACCATCCTAGGATGTTCCTTCTTGAAATAGATTACTTTTTTACTAAAGGATATCAGATAAATATGAAGAAGAGAGAGAGAGAGAGAGAGTTATTTAGGTCGTCGTTTCAGATCCACAATATGTGGTCCATCATCGAGA
>LPNX011210748.1:767614-834795 GCA_001517045.1 Pseudotsuga menziesii | reverse complement strand
AAAAAGAGAGAGAGAGAGAGAGAGAGAGAGAGAGAGAGAGAGAGAGAGAGAGAGAGAGAGAGAGAGAGAGAGAGAATTCACCACAAAACCCTAACTAAGGGAACAAGTCGACCTGCACAAATTCATTTAAAAATATAAAAGTCATAACAAGAAAGAAAAAGATCAATTGATAAGAAGGATAACTAAGATAAGGAGCAAACAAATTGAAAGATAAGATATGAATAGAGGAAAGGAACAATAAATTAATAAGTTAATTTAAAAAGAATAAAAGTGAGAATTAAATAAGAATAAAGGGGAGAAAAAACAAAGGAATTAAAGACTAGGGAGATGCAAGAGACCAAAGCAGGAAACAAAATTATTTATAACCATAAAATTAATTCATTAATTAAAAACCAAAGAAGTAAATAAGGGGAAGAAAGGAAAGAAAAATACAACAAAACAATTAAAGAAATATCAACGACTACAGAAAAACAACAACTGAAGAGTAACAACATGAACTAAAGAGAAGAAATGACACAAGGAGAACAATAAAACAAACAAATATAAAAGAGAAGAGAAAGGGAGAACGAAATAAGAACAAAGAAGGGGAGGGAGGGGAGAAATCACAATAAGGGATCTAACCTAAAGATAAGTTCTTACTTGATAAAGGATGAATAATTAGGAGCCATGATTTGCTAATTTCAACCCATCATATTTATAGAGACAATTATCCTTAATAATTTCCATAGCCTCTCTTACACATCTTATGGATAAGTGATCTTCTTGGAGTAGTATACTAATATCCTCAATACAAATATGATGATTGGTTTTATTTGAATGATCTACTAAGGCTGATGCCTTGACAAGATTGTGCATAATGGAAGACTTATGTTCTTTGATTCTGACCTAGAAATATCTACATGTTTCTCCAACGTAAGACATGCCACATGAGCAAGGAATGCCATAATTATACTAAATTGATTTTTTTTTGCATATAAAGGGTATTTTGGACTATAAATCTTCATTTTCAAGCAATGGTTTATTTTCATCTCACATTCTTATGCTTTGGATTACTTTTTGTCATGTAGTCACTTTCTTGCAACAATATTGCACATGAACTAGATATAAATCCTTTGAAAACTAACAAGCATTTGTATCTGCTCGTAGAATCTAGAAGGTAAATTTGTACCAAGAGTCTTATTCTTTGACATTGATGCTTCTTTCTAAACTTGTAAGAAAACATATTTATGTAAATGATATTGTTACCTGTATTGTTAGATTATTGAGAAATATGCATAAACATACAACAATACATTTACTAACATGCAAATCAATAGTGGGAATCAACTAGTCTATCCTCCTGTCCACACACGTAACAAATAATCAAGTAATAAGAAAGGGAGAAGAGAAAATGAGATATTACAATGGATATATGTGGAAAAACCCCAAATGGGGAAACAACCATGGAAAGGTATGATCTTCTTTTTTCTTCTGAATTCTCCTCTTACAGTAAGCATCACATCACACTCAATCACTAATGGTCGGTAGGATATGTGGGTCCAATCAAAAATCCAAACTCGATCCAGTCATCTCACAAAGTTATCGATCTGTCGTCCAACTCACTCTTGGATTTCAAATCTACGATAAATTCCATTTCATAACAAAATTTCGCAGCCGCCCATAATGTTCAAAAACCTACTTGTTAACTCTACGAAATGGCTTGTTGATCATCCAATCAGTGTCCCCACCAAATCAACAGTGGAATCCAAAACTATGAAACACATTCCATAAAAAATTTGCACACATCTAAATTTATTTGGACTGTGCAATTCTTCCCAACGAAATCATTGTCCACCTTTGATCTACTTCTACGATCGATCTTAGCCGTTAACTCCGATTCGATTTCCCAGCTATTTGTTCTGAATTTGCTAGCTTGAACTTTTCTTATCCTCCGTACACTTTTGTTAGTGAAATATTTTGTGGCCGTTGATCTTTGCCCACTATGAATCTCCATTGCATGATCTGGATGATTGGTTTTCGCTTACCTTGAGTGCATATTTTGTCTGTGAAATATGATTTTGATCGTAGATTTGTTCAAGATACATGTTCTTTAATCTCTCTATGATATTTACTAAATTGATCAATGAAACGATCAATTCCTTCTGCAATTGAAGGTTATTGTTCAGGACTACGAGACTTGGATTTTATCTATCAAAATAGGCTTGTATACATACACACAGAGAATTCAATTAACAACTCTAGTTAATGAAACAAAGACATAAATATCCAAAACACTTGCAGAGTAAAACTCCGTTCCTCATTCAATTAACCAATAATGCAATTCAATACACTCTCTAGTCTCTACACTTCACACTCGATCCTATCATCCACTCATGCTATCATCTTCTAAATTCAATTATTTTTATAACACACTACAAACCTATCAGATCCAAATAGATTGTATCTGAACACCTAATAAAAGTAAACCTATCAACAAAGATCTATCCTTGAATAATTCCTCGTAGGGTTCAAGGAGAATAATGGAAAATTGCCACTTATTACAAAATAAAACTAATCCTATCCATCTAACAGTGAACCCTATCCTTCTAGAAGTGATTACATGGAATGTTGACTCATCAGTCAATGAAATCTAAGTTGGATGTTCTTGGATCATACTCCTAGGGAAGAAAATAATTCTTCATTAAGTCTTCACAGTGTACATTGTATTTGGAAATTTATTGATCTGTCATCTAGGTTGCATCTTCAGTAGGTTGATTCTTCCATTTGACTAAGTACTGAAAGAAGATTTTGTTCTTGGTCTTCCTTAGAATTATTTTGTCAAGGATGGCTTCAATATGAGGTTGTTCTTTCTGTGGAATTTTTCCTTTCCAATCTATAGTTGAATCATCTCCATCTGAAGTTATATCATCTATCTGGATACATGCATATTTAAAAGGATACAAATTTGAAACATTAAAAATTGGTGAAATATGAATGTCAGAAGGAAGCTCCATATCATAAGAATTTGCAGAAAAATTACTTAAAACTTTACAAGTTCCAATCTTCTTAAGCTTCAATTTATTATAAATTCCTTTAAGGAACCTTTCCTTTCTAAGATAGGCCATCACTAAATCTCCAATCTGAAAGTTTACTTCTCTTCTCTTCAAGTCTGCTCTCTGTTTATATTTTTCTGCACTTTCTTGTAATCTCTTCTTGATATTCTCCTGCAGCTCATGCATGCTAATTACACAATCTTCACCCTTTGCACTTCTCCTTTCCTGTTTTCCCAAATCTCTAAGTTCATATACACCTCTTGGATGCATCCCACAGAAAATTTGAAAAGGACTCATAAGAATGCTATGTATATTCCCCAAGTTCCTATTTACCACTTCAGTTTGGCCATCAGTATGAGGGTGATAAGTAGAACTAAAACTGATATTAGTCCCCAATTTATTCCATAGAGTTCTCCAAAAATGACCAACAAACTTTGTATCTTTGTCAGACACAATACTCAAAGGAAACCCATGCAACTTTACAATTTCTAAAAAGAATAGGTTAGCAATATTGGTTGCATCATTAGTCTTCTTACATGCAATAAAATGAGCCATTTTGGAAAATCTATCTACCACAACATAAATTGAATCAGGACCTTGCTGAGTTCTAGGTAAACCCAAAACAAAATCCATGCTAGTATGGAATCCCAAGGCCTAGGTGGAATAGGCAAGGGTTGATGCAATCCCGTGTTCTGACTTCTTCCCTTTCCAAATTGTTGACAGATTCTGAATATTTCAACAAATTTCTTCACATCATGCTGCATCTTTGGCAAAAAATAAAAATTACTCACTAGAACAAAAGTCTTGTCTTGTCCAAAATGTCCTGATAGACCTCCACTATGATTTTTCTGAATAAAATTCTCTCTCATTGAACATTTTAGAATACATAATTTACTATCTTTGAATAACAAACTTTCCTACAACATATAATCTAACCACTGGCTTCGGTTATGGGTAATTGGATTTTCACAAGTTGTATATATATCCTTGAAATCTAAATCTTCTTTATACATATCAATCAAGTTTTAAAATCCCAAAGTACTCACTTTAACTTCTTGTACTACCAGATTTATCCTGCTCAAAGCACCGACAAATTTATTAGACTTACCACTTGTATGTTTGATAACAAAGGTAAATTTCTATAAAAATTCTACTCATTTAACATGTCTCTAGTTCAATTTTTGCTGACCATTTATGAACTGCAAAGCATGATTGTTAGAATACAACAAAAAATCTTTAGGAATCAAATAATGTCTCCAATTCTCAAGATCCTGCACAAAAACATCTAATTCCTTATCATATGAAGAGTTTTCTGTTTTGCTTCATTCAATTTTTCACTGAATATGCCATTGGCCTCTGCTCTTGACTCAAAACTGCTCCCAGTGTTGTTCCACTAGCATCTGTTTCAACTTGAAACACTTTGTCAAAACTGGGTCGCAGCCAAAATAGGCTTCTTAGTTATTGTTTTATTCAACAACTTAAAATTCCAATCAGCTACTTCTGTCCATTTGAAAGGATTTCTACTTCCTTTGAAAGTATCTATCAAAGGTGCACAAATATGACTGAAATTCTTAATGAACTTCCTATAAAAACTATCAATCCCATGGAAAATTCTTACCTCATAAGCATTCTTTGGAACTAGCTAATTTAAAATCGCTTGTACCTTATCAGGATCCATCTTCACTCCTTCTTCTGAAACTACAAATCCCAAGTAAACTATTTCTTTCTTTAGGAAACTACATTTCTTCGTATTTATCAACAACTTCTCTTTTTGCAAAGTCCTCAACACCAACTTAAGGTTTCTTAAATGATCCTCTCTATTTTGACTGGAAATCAGAATGTCATCTAGATACACTATCACAAACTTTACAGTAAATTCTTTTAAAACCTCATTCATCAACCTCATGAAGGTACTAGGTGCATTAGTAAGCCCAAATGGCATCGCTAACCACTCATACAAACCATCATTATTTTTAAATGTTGTCTTCCATTCATCCCCTTCCCTTATCCTAATATGATGATATCCACTTTTCAAATATATTTTGGAAAAATGTTTTGAACCACTTAAATAGTCCATTAGATCATCAATTCTAGGTAAAGGAAATCTATACCTGATAGTGATCTTGTTGATTTCCCTGGAATCAGTGAACATACTCCACCCACCATCTTTCTTTGGACTAAGTACAATGGGTACTCCACAAGGAATCAAACTTTCTTTTACCAATCCTTTCTCCAACAACTCCTGCACCTGCTGTTTGATTTCTTCATTTTCTTGAGGAGTTAATATGTATGTTTCTTTATTAGGTAA
The DNA here is from genome assembly GCA_001517045.1 of Pseudotsuga menziesii. Classification (NCBI taxonomy): domain Eukaryota; kingdom Viridiplantae; phylum Streptophyta; class Pinopsida; order Pinales; family Pinaceae; genus Pseudotsuga; species Pseudotsuga menziesii. The sequence continues at coordinate 829,455 of LPNX011210748.1, read as the reverse complement.
ACTTGCACCAGGTATTAAGTCAATGTTATGACTAATACTTCTTACAGGGGGTAAAGCATTAGGAAACTCATCCACAATAATGTCAGCTCACTTATTAAGAAAAGTTTTAACTTCAACAGGAAAATCATCTAAATTTGTAGAAGTTAAAATAACCTTTGGCTTACCAACAAGGGAAAAATGTAGATTCTTCTCTTTCTAAACTTCTTGCAACAATTATTTTCCAGACAACAACAAAATGTTTGATCCTGAAACTTCCTAAATTGCTTCATCTTCCAAGGGTGACAAAGTATGTCTCTTCCCATCTTTCTCCAGAGAATAAGTATTTTTCCTCCCATCATGAACAAATTTCCTGTCATACTACCATGGTCTCCCTAAGAGTATATGGCACACATCCATAGGAATTATGTCACATAATACTTCATCTTTGTAAGTACCAATCTAGAATTCCACATTACATTGCTCATTCACCAAGAGCTGATGTCCTTTATGCAACCAGGACACTTTGTAGGGAGTGGGATTCTTCATCCTCTTCAACCCCAGCTTATCTACCACTTAGTGGAAACCAAATTATCTGTACCACTATAAATAACCATTTTACAACACTTACCTTGTGACTTACACCTTGTTCTGAACAAAATTTTCCTTTGAGATGGTTCATGTACTTGCTTCTCTGATTTCACCAAAACTCTCTTCAACATAAGAGATTCTACTTCCTATGGAGGGTTATTCATCTCTGTCTCTTCTTTTGACTCTTCCTGAGCCTCTGCAACATTCACATTTCTCTAGCTTGAAGACTGATTTCTTGGACAATTCCAAGACATATGTCCAATATCTCCACAAGCATAAAATTTTACTTCTCTATGCCTGCCTCTTCCTCTGCCTCCTCTGAATCCTCTTCTATGGGATGACTGACTGATAAAACCCTCAGCTCCATCTTTGGAAGTCCTACCTACACTACTAGGAGATCCTCTTCCTCTTACTATATTATTTCCTCTGTTTTTCTGGTTCTTTTTTTTTATAGTTTCTCTTCTACCTTTGAAGCTTCTTGATATGCATCTTCTACAGTTTTCATATTTAATAAACCGATTTCATCATGTATATCATATATTAATCCATTGATATACCTAGCTACTCTTTCTATACCTCCTTGTGTGTGTCCAACTCTAATACTCAGTCTACAAAATTCTTTTGTGTATTCTTTTACAGTCATAGTCTTCTGTCTAAGGTTATGTAACTGTCTAATAAGATTCAAATGATATTCCTTAGGCATAAAATGAATCTTAATCTTACGTAGCATCTTATCCCAAGAGTTTATTTTTGACTTACCTCTTCTTTCTCAATGGATCTGTAGCTCATCCCACCAGATAGATGCATGTCCCTTCATTCTGGTAGCTACATATCTTACTTTCTTCTTGTATTCAATTTCTTCAAAATCAAAATATTTATTCAGATCATTAATCCAATCCATGAGTTCTTCAACATTTAAATTACCTTCATACATAGGTACTTCTACTCTTGGTCTGCTACTAGTCTTCATCAACATCTTCAAAACTCTAACTCTTCAGGATCTTCTTCTTCTTCATCACTGTTATCTAAATGGTTCTTTCTTTCCGTAGATTCTATCCTTTCTTCCAGTCTTCTCAAGTCTCTCTATACATATGTCTCTGCAGGTTGTCTTCCTCGACCACGTCCTACAGCAACCCCATGCACTCATCCTTCTCTTGGGGACATCTTTCTACAGGCTCAACTGATTCTTTGATACCAAAAATGATGGTCGGTAGGAGATGCAGGTCTAATCAACAACCCAAAACCGATCCAGTCAGCTAACAAAGTAGCTGATCTGTCGTCCAACTCACTCTTGTATTTCAAATCTATGATAAATTCCATTTCATAACACAATTTCGTATCCACCCAGAATGTTAACAAACTTGCTTCTTAACTCTGCGAAATGGCTTTTTGATTGTTCGATCAGTGTCCCCACCAAATAAACGGTGGGCTCCAAAACTATGAAACACATTCCATAAAATTTCATGCACATCTAAATTTCTTTGGACCGTGCAACTCTTCCCAGCAAAATCATTGTCCACCGTCGATCTACTTTGACGATTGATCTCAGCCATTAACTCCGATTCAATTTCCTAGCGATTTGTTCTGATTTTGCTGGCTCAGAATTTTCTTATCCTTCGTGCACTTTTTTCAACGAAATATTTTGTGGTCGTTGATCTTTTCCCACTCTGAATCTCCACTGCATGATCTGGACAAGTGGTTTTCGCTTACCTTGAGTGCATCTTATGTCTGCGAAATACGTTTCGATCGTAGATCTGTTCAAGATACATGTTCTTTAAGCTCTCTGTGATCTTTACTGAATTGATCAGTGAAATGATCAATTCCTTTTGCAATTGAAGGTTATCGTTTTAGGACTATGAGCCTTGGAGTTTATCTATCAAAATCGGCTTGTATACATACACATAGAGATATCAATTAACAATTCTAGTTAATGAAATGAAGACATAAATATTCAAAACACTTGCAGAGTAAAACTGTTCTTCATTCACTTAACTAGTAATTAAATTCAATACACTCTCTGGTCTCTACACTCCACACTCGATCCTATCCAACCACTCATGCTATCATCTTCTACATTCAATTCTTTTTATAACACACTGCAAACCTATCAGATTCGAATAGATTGGATCTGAACACCTGATAAAAGTAAACCTATCAACAAAGATCTATCCTTGAAGAATTCCTTGCAGGGTTCAAGGAGAATAATGGATAATTTCCACTTATTACAAAATAAAACTAATCCTATCCATCTAACAACAAACCCTATCCTTCTAGAAGTGATTACATGGAATGTGGACTCATCAGTCAACGGAATCTGAGCTGGATGCTCCTGCATCAATCACACATAAGCATCAAATCAAACTCCATCTTCACATCATGTCGCAATGATGTTTCAAAAACATGTGATGTCTCAATCACATACCCTTAAATGGTCTCCTCCACCTCTATTATATAGCTGGATTTATGGAATATCTACATCCCATAACACATGTGGGATAGATGGTTTTCCACCCCTTATAGAAGAAATGGTAATAAGAGAATTTACTTCATGATACATGTGGGATAACTTCATTTTCTAATATTAGATTTATGAAGAGTATTATGCCTTCTTTTTTTAGGTAAATCATCATAACATCTTATGACATATCACTAGATATCATTACACATATCAACAATGCCACACTAGTAAGCATTAACATTTCCAACATTCCCTTTTAATGACGACTAGGGAAAAATAATACAAATGGAGGAATATTCCATTACATTAACATCCCCCTTGATGAAAAATTTCATAATTCCCAAAAATATGTGAATATGAACAGACTTCACCTTATGGATTTGATGAATATAACAACCACTTCTCACTGATCATGAAAGTGCACATGAACCAAGTTATACAATGAACTCTATAGAACACCACAACAGTGTACAAAAACCTCACATGGCCAATACAATGAAAAATGTGGCTAGCATACATTCATCACAACCATAACTCAAGTAATAATTGGAATAAATGTGGAATAGACCCCATCATGAATACAAGAACCCTAGATAATCTATCAATTGGAGTTGTTTCGTGCTAGAATTATTCACAACTAAACTAAAAGATGCAAGAATTCTGCAGTTTACCAAATTATGAATACACGAACCTCCAAATGGCATATACATCAAAAAATGTTTCCAGTCGATAGTATTTACAACCAAAGAACTCTATTTAAGATTACATTGAGAATACAAGACCCTCAGATGGTTTATCCATCACAAAATGTGTTGTGTATGTAGTCTTCACAATCAAGCTGAAAGAGGTAGAGCATAGTGACCAGCTATGATACCATGTTAGAATATTGAGAAATATACATAAAATTGCAACAATACATTTACTAACATGTAAATCAATATCAAGAATCAACTAGTCTATCCTCCTATCAATGCAAGAAACAAATAATCAAATGAGGAAACATCTAAGGGAAGGTATGATCTTCTTTTTTCTTCAAAAATATCCACTCTTACAATACTTGACATTCTCACATAACCATCACATCACAATCCATCTTCACTTCATGTCACAATGAAGTTTCAACATGTGATGTCTCAATGACATACCCTCAAAGGGTCTCTTCACCTCTATTATATATCTAGAGGTATGGAATATTTGCATCACACAACACATGTGGGATAAATGGTTTTCCACCTCCTTATATAAGGAATGGTGATAAGAAAATTCACTTCGTGATGCATGTGGGATGACTCCATTTTATAATATTATAGTTATTAAGAGTATTATGTTTTATTTTGTTAGGTAGATCATCATAACATCTTATGACATCTCATTAGACACCATTACACATACCAATAACACCACATTGGTCATCATTAACATATTCCAACACTTATATGGTGCTTTTTGTTATGGCCTCTTGTTTTATTTTAAAAAACGATATCTATTTAGACCTATGAATCCTTATATTCTATATGTTATGAAAGGATGTTTAGACAAGCAAAGTTAAGACCTGTTATCACATACATTGTAGTTAGGATACCGTGATGCAACATATTGATATTTTCTCCGATTTAGAGCTAGTTCCATTATATGGGGATACAACATGGATCAATGATTAGCATGATCCATTCAAAGATTTCTTTAGTAGTAGATGCAAAGCACTCCCATGCCATGAATGAGATTTCCTAGTCTATTGAGATGAGCTTGGTGATGATATAGTCCATTTGAGCAAAACAATAGAGATAGTACAAAGTTTACAGATTAACACTCTAGGTGGAGACATGTATATGGTTGAGAAGGTATACAGATAGTACTTGGATGTATTTTGTCTCTATTGGTTATTTTAGTAGCTATGACTTGAAATTGAGAAGCTTTTTGTGGTACTATCTTGTTTTGAATGACTTATATTATGAGTAGCTATGCAGTCTTTTATGTAAGGTCTTTATGTATGCTCATCTTGAACAAACTTAGTATATCCTGCTATGTTGGCACCATCTATCATTGTCTTCACTCATTTGTATCTTCCATTTGGCATTTATTCATACTTGAACTTTGACTAGTGAGATTGAGGACACCTTTTCCCCCACTTAAATTTATGATGAAAGACACCATGTTTTTTTGTGTCTCAGATACGAGTTATGCAACAAAAATTGCCAAAGCCTTGATCCTTTTGGGCCAGGAGAACCCATTGGTGTTGATTCTTGAGCATAGGTGAGTTGGGTTTTGAAGCCTTGACCTCTCTGGTAGGTTTCCACCGATGTTTGGTCATGATTGTGGTCCCCCCCCCAGATGCCCGAAGAGTTATCAACTAAAACATGAATCATTATGGCTACCATCATTACATGGATTATATATTATATGTTATATCTTGTGAAATGCAAGCCCATATATAAATTTGCAAATTGTGTCTTTAGACACACCTTGAAAGGGTTATGAAATGAAATGTGAAAGGCCTAAAAAGCAGTGGATAAATAAATGATAAATCTAAATACTAATGGCCATATTCTAAAATGTAATGATTATATCCTCACGAAACCTACGGGTTGGGATGTGAGATGGAGTAAGGGACAACTACTTCTAAGTGTCCCCTAGGATACCTTCACTACAGTTTCATGTGTACTCAACACAAGGGTCCTAGAAAAGGACCACATAGATATTGAGTTTATCTTGGATGTGGGCCATATATAGTTGTTAAAGTTGAATGGAAACTCTTCAAATCAACACATCCATTTTTGAGACACTTCCATTCCTTAATGTTCTTTATCTATCATAAATATAAGTGGATCCCTATTTCTAATGTATGAAAGATCACTATGTTAAAGCCAACAAGTCTTCCCCTTGATTTTAAACCTTTGTTTCATTACTTCACCCATCATAGCTATGCCTAAGTCTTGTAAGTGAGAATACTTAAGGGGATTTATAGAAGTTTGAATGGTTACTCTGATTTAAGTTTGTCATTTATTTGAATTCTTGTACAAATAATGTGCTATTAATGTTTTAAGTTTGGATGCTAACATAATCAATGCGAGTTTCATGCATCTGTGATGTACTCAGGATAATCTAGATGATTTCTCCACCTTTAGTTTGGGTACTTTGACCAGGTCAACCCATTTGACCAAGTCAAACACGGTTCCCAATGTAGCGACTGCAGAAATCAATATTGACTATATTTGCTCCATACATGCCCAACAACAATATTGCGGTCTCATTTTTCATGTTATAGGCCCAATTTTTAGGTTCAATGATTATTATCACTTTATTATTGTTATGGTCATATTTTATTGATGAGATGCTTCAAAGAGTGGTGCTTCCTAGGAACTATATCTCTCCATAGGGTATGACTAGTCACTAGTACCATTATACCATGTCTCAGGATTCATCCATGTAGCCAATTTCTCCCATTTTTCACTTGGTAGAGAGTTATGAGTATTTTCATTATCTACAAAGGTTGTACCAAAATAAAAATGGACTATGAAATTGCTTGAGGGAATCTATTTGGTTAGTGAGGTCAAGGAAATAGTTTGGGAATTATTTTTGATGATTTATCATGGCTCTCTAGATCATGTTTCACTAGTTTCACTCAATTTGGGGGTCTACATTATTTTATTGGATTCTATAGGGAGGATGTCCCCCATGAGGCACCACTCACCTTGATGATTGATGTATTGGCATGTTGTATCTTATGTTATGATATTATGAGGGGCCTAGGGTGATTTATGTCCCCAAGGCGCCCCCTTCCATATCTTACATTGTTATATCTTGGCGCTTTGATGTATCACATATTAATAAGACATCCTTTGGAAAAAGTGTGCACTCCTTTGATGTAGTCATGTTGATCCATGTATGTAGAAAAAAATTAAAATATATCCACCGTTGACAATATGTTAGTCTCAACCGTCGGATTGATTTAGTTAGAATGTGGACAAACTCTATATCTATTTAAGAGATGTGATCCTATCATTTTATTCCATCGATAAATTTGGCACAATTGGCTCTTGATCATTAATAGATAAAACAATTTGGGATCTCTTAACTTGTGTGGATGATTGAAGAATGTTCTTGGTGATTGATTGATGCTATCTCTTGCTTGCATTTGAAGATATTGGTGAATATTTGGCATATATTTTTGGATATATTTTTATTAATTGATAGGGAAATCGGTTTGGAGAGGAGCACACTTGTGGAGGAGATATACCTTGTTCTCTTGTTCGGATCTTGTGGTTACAAGGATTATTTTTTCCATATGATCTCTTACTATTTCATCTTATGTTTCTTATCAAGAATTGCTCTTTTTCTTGGCCAATTTGCTTGATTCGTTCTTTGATTTTGCAAGAGAGAAGGCACACTTTCGGATCCTTTGGCGTTTCGTTTGGAGCTAGATCTCACCATTCTTCCACTTGATATATGTGTGGATAGAAATCATCACTTCGACATTCATACTCAAAGCATCAAGTAGTTTTTCTTGGGTATGTTTCTCATTATTTTTATATCTAATTGGGGTTGCATTTTCTCTTTCATTAAAATCCTAAAGTTAAAACCTTAGTTTTAGGATCACTTAGTTCTAAGTTGTGGCTACATATAATATTAAAAACTCAAGTTGGAATTAATCTTAAAACTCTTGAGACCAAATTTCGTTTGAATGTGTCTCCAATTTCCCACTTAATGCATTGACCTCGCTTGGGGAAAATTTCCCTCCTTTGTAAGTTGATCATCTTTTCCTAAACCATGACTGGGTATTGCTAGAGTCACTTTCCATATCCATATCTAACACCTAACAACTCATTTGAATGCCTAATTTCATTTAATTTCACCTTTTACCCTTAGATATAATTTTTATACATAAAACCCTAAGGTAAATTTGAACTTTTCACATATGCATTCATTTTCTCTTATTAACTATTTAAATATCTAATTAACCATCATACTAAGAGATCCAATCAATATACCTAACACTATTCACCTTTATTCCTCATTATAGGGTTATCTTGGTTATAGGGATGCCCCTTAGGCTTGGTCATTCCCCTAGTCTAAAGTGTTGATAGCTTTGGCCAGTGTAACACTTGATACAGTTTCAGAGGTCTTAGATTCTGTAGGTCACAACTTCAATTGTATTCCCTCTACCATCCTGAATATGATCACCTTAAAAGGGGTAACTACAAGATCTGTGATAACATTTTTAGCGATGTTGCTGGGAAGGTAGAGGCTTACCTTGATTCGTTTTATCACTTGCCTTCGGTTCCTGTGAATGCTTTTAATTTCTTATCATTCATATCACATCCTGATTAAATTTGGTGATTGCATTTTTTTTATTGGTTAAATTTTTACAATCTCCTCATTTTGTTACTCGCCTCTCTTACGACATTATTTTTATGGTGAACACATCAATTCATTAACCTGGAAACTCTACAACACAACTCCTTTGAGGGAACTACCCATGATTATAACCTTTATATCCATAATCAAATAAATTATCAAGAAAATCCCGTTACATATACCCATAATTGAAACAACCTTAAAACTCAACCATCGGATTTTTTCTGGTGGGTTGTGTTAGGATTAGTTAATAATCCTCCTTGTCCACCTTGGTTTATTTTGGTATTTTTATAGCTTAGGATATCATTATCACTTCATTAGTGCCTTGTATATGTTATTTGACCTCCTTATCCACTTTATGCACCCTCATGCATCAATTTAGGAGCTACAGAGATAAATCCCTAGATTTTAGGAGTCCACATTGAGTTATGGGAGTCCTACTTTCAGTTAGCCCTCGCCAGAGTGGAGTCAGCCTCCGATGACCACCTTCAGTTCAACTTCAGTTAGCTTATGCACCTCCTTTGCATGTTTTGAGGAGATATGCACCAATGTTTGGCTACCAGGGTCAGTTAACTGGTCGTTGATTGAGTTATGTGCCTGAAGTTGCACTAGTTTGTCTTCAGTGGTGACTTTTTCTCTTATAGTCATGTCTACATTCATGAATTAAAATTCCTCCTAGTTACTTCAATTTCTCTTTATTGTACTATATTCTGGTTTTACATATATTAATGTATAATGATACCAGTTATTGATACGTTTTGTATTTTTCTTCAATGTTCAATTTCCTAGTGTTTTTTTTTAACAATTTTTCACTGTAAATCAATCTCCTTCATACTTCTTTCTGAGTAAGGTTCAATTCAGCTTGAAGATCTTGTGGAATTGATAATTTTATATGGTATCAGAGCTCTATAGAGTTGGATTACCTTTGAATTGATAGTTTTATGTAGGTTTTGTGAAGAATTAAGAAAATTCTTGTTGCTTATCCAGCAGCAAGATGGAGAATTCGAATCCTTTGACACCAAGAATCCTCACACCCTTCAATTACATGGACTAAAGGAAAAATATGCAGATTTATTTGTGAAAAAATATTACGTACAGGGTCACAATGGGAAAGGAAGTTGAACCCCAGGCAGCTATTGAAAAATCAAAGTACCTGAAAAAGTTAGATGAAGCTTTTAGTTTCTTGTGCAGTCACATTTCTAAAGAATTGCTCTTCCATCTCGATGGCTTGAAGACACACAGGGAGGTTTGGATAAATCTCAAATATCTATTTGGTAAGCAAGATGAGCTGAGAGGACATAGTTTGGAGAATGAACTGATTTCTCTTCAACCTAACAATTTTGAAACATTCAACATGTTTTCACTAAATCCAAGTCTTTGGTAATGTAGTGCAAACAATGTGGAATTGATAAGAAGGGTTAGCATTTGGTGCTCTCCATTTTGAGTAAGCTTGGACCTGAATTTTTCAGTTTTTGTGTCCACTTTCCACTCTAGGAGACTAACAACTCCAAACTGGTGAATTCCTACACTTGATGCATTCACTGAATCCTCAATCCAAGAACAAGATAAACTAATCCAAATGGGATCCCTGAAAGCCTCCGAGAATCAGAAACTTTTGGCCAGGGAGTCAAAGGATTCAAATGCTAAGGGGAAGTATAAGGCAAAGGATAAGAAAAATCCCTAATCTAAGCCCAAGGAGAAGCCTAATCCACCAGATAGAGCCTCCATTTCCAAGAAGGATAAGCAGAAGAAGGGTGAAAATACCAAGTGTCACTATTGCAAGAGAGGATACTATCCAGAGAGTATTTATATGAAGAAGAATATAGGTCAAATTGCCAAACTTCTTGAGGAAAACCACATTTACCTCCCAAAAGGTGCAAGGAGGACTGATTATAGAAGTAAGTCATATGATCATGAGAAATTCCATGCACTAAAGGTTGGATTTTCAAAATCTCAATCTTTCCTCATTGATTTTGGAGCCTCCAACCACGTGGTTGTCTCCAAAGATTCATTTTATTATTTAAATTTCACTGAAGGTCCTAGCATTCACATGGGGGATGATACTCAAATTCAAGTTGTTGGGAAGTGCTTAGTTCAATTCGAGCATGGAGTTTTTAACAATGTCATGTATGTACCTTCTTTGTAAACAAACTTGTTGTTTGTTTATCAGATGAACCATACTATAAATCATGCCTCCAAGGCATATGAATTCTCTCATTATTTTCCATACTCACATCAAAGTGATCTATTGACCCATGCCAATGAGACAAGTGAACTCTGGCATGAGATATTCGACCATCTGAACTTCGAGTACCTCTAGCAGTTGCATAATGAAGAAATGGTTGAAGGATTGCCTCTCATCAAGTCCACTCAAGGTGTTTGCAAAGGATACTTGGTAGGGAAGCATCTAGAGCAAATGTATGAGGTTGGGAAGGAAAGAAGAGAAACCTCCACACTTGATTTGATACATAGTGATGTCTTGGGGCCAATGCCTATAAAATCTATGAGTGGATCCATATACTTTCTGACCTTTATAGATGACTACTATAGGTATTTTTAGATCCAATTTATTAATAAGAAGTCTGAGGTGTTTGAGACTTTCAAATTTTTCAAGGCCTTAGTTGAGAACACTCATGGAAAGAAGATCAAAGCACTTAGATCAGATAGTGGATGGGAGTACATCAAAAGGGAGTTTTAGTAGCTTTGTGCTTTAGAAGGAATTAAAATGCAATATTTAGTCCCATACACACCACAACAAAATGGTGTAGATGATAGGAAGAACCGATCATTGAAAAAAATGGCCACCTGCCTGCTTGAAGCAAGAAACATTCCACCATATATGTGGGCTAAAGTAGTGAACCATGCTTCATACATCTAGAACAACGTACTTCACAAGTAAGTAGTTGGGGTCACTCCATTAGAAGAACTAACGGGGCATAAGCTTGATGTCTCACATTTGAGGGTTTTGGCTCCAAGGCATGGGCTAAGATCCCATCTGACAAGAGAAAATACTTTCAACCCTAGAGTAGCAAATATATTCTGTTGGGATATGTAGAAGATGAAAAATTATACAAGATGATGGAGATTGTAGCAAGGATATGCTTCATCAATAGAAGTGTTAGTTTCAATGAAGATCCATTGCAAGATCTGCAGCCAGTTGAGGAGGAAGGTAATAATGATCTACTTAAACCATTTTCACATGTTGATGTTTCTTATGATGATTCAGATTCAAAATTCGAGGATGAGGACTAAGTGGAACCAAATTTTGATGTTGAGAATAAGGATCAAGTAGATCCATATCAAGATCCATAACCTATTCCTAATCCAAGGCCTAAATGGGCTCAAAATCTCATTGAAGCTATAAGGAACAATTCTAGAGATACATCCGACAGAAGTAGAACCAGATCTCAATCTCAAGATGAGAACCTTGAATTATGTCATACAGATCCACTTCTCCCATAGAGGTGCTACATGATTTTAGGGTCTGATCCACATTCCTACAAGGAGGCCTGCCATGATATAAGGTGACAGGAAACCATGGACGAGGAATATAAATCAGTGCAGAACAACAAGACATGGGACCTTTTCCCACTTCCTCTAGGGAGAAAGCTTGTCTAGTGCAAATGGATCTAAAAAACAAAACTAGCATTAGATGGATCTAATACCAAGTAAAAGAATTTTTTAGTTGCAAAGGGGTATTCACAAGTTCATGGGTTGGACTAAAATTAAAAATTCTCCCCCATTGCAAGAATGGATTCCATAAGGCTGGTTTTGGCCATGATAGATTCAAAACAATGGAAGGTACATCACATGGATGTGAAGAGTGCCTTCCTACATGGCAACTTGGAAGAAGAGATATACATGAAACATCCCTAGGGGTACACTGAAGACTCTTCCTTGGTATGCAAGCTAAGGAAATCATTGTATGGGATCAAGCAAGCCCCAAGGGCATGGTATGCCAAAATGGATGCCTTCTTACTATAACAAAAGTTAGAAAGGTGCAAGTCAGATTGCAATGTCTACATGCACCAGAAGGGAGGTTGTTTGTTGTTAATTGTATTATATGTGGATGAATTTCTCATCACTGGTGGTTCACTTGCTGGATTGAGGGATATCAAGTCAACCTTGAGAAAATAATTCTCCATGAAAAATATGGGGCTACTGAGGTAGTTCATTGGTCTTGAGGTAAATCAAAATGATTATGGGATCATGCTTTCATAGTCCATATATATCGGCAATTTTCTCAAAATATTCCATATGACTGATTTCAAAGTAACAACTTTCCCTTTCATATTTGACATCAAATTGGAAGAAGGTGGATCTCCCCCCCTGGTTGAAAACACACTCTACAAACAACTGATTGGTAGCTTACTGTACCTCACTCATTCGATACTAGACCTGTGTTATGCTATAAGTGTTGTTGTAAGGTACATACAAGAGCCACATGAGCTGCATTAAAGGAAACAAATTACATCTTTCACTATGTGTAGGGTACTAGAAATTTTGGGATTCACTATTCTACTGGTCTCAGTTGGATCTGGTTGATTTTACTAACTCATATTGGTCAGGAGACAATATTGACAAAAAATATACTTTAGGGTTTGTGTTCATGTTGGGATAAGGACCAATCTCTTGGCCAAGCAAGAAGCAAACAACTCTTTCACTCTCTTCAGCTGAGGCAGAGTACAAGGGAGCTATAAAGTTGACATTTAGGGAGTTTGGTTACATAGGATTTTGACATAATTTGGCATTCACACTTATCCTTCAGTAAACATTTTATGTGATAATATAAGTGCAATTAATATTTCCAGTGATCCAATACAAAAGTAACGGACCAAACACATAGAATTCCATATGCATTATATCAAGGAACTAGTGAACATCATGACCATCACACTGTATTACATCCCTATAGAGGAGCAGGTTGCAAACATACTTACAAAATCTTTCACCCAAAAGAGATTTGTCTATCTCACTTCTCTCCTTTGTGTGAAGGCTTGATCCAATTTTTGTTCCCTACCTGCTCATTTTGTAAGGGTGGGGGTTGTTCCCATTGGTTTTCCCCATTTCCTTAGTTTCATGAACAATTATTGTTGTATGGGTGACCTTTGGTCTCAANAAGTTTGGATTAAGGGGGGGGGGGGGGGTTAGGATTAGTTAATAATCATCCTTGTCCACCTTGGTTTATTTTAGTATTTTTCTATCTTAGGATATTATTATCACTTCATTAGTGCCTTGGATATGTTATTTGGACTCCTTATCCACTTGATGCTCCATCATGCATCAATTTAGGGTATTTAGAGAGAAATACGTAGAATTTAGGAGTCCACACTAAGTTATGGGAGTCCTACTTTCAATTAGCCATCATCGGAGTGGAGTCAGCCTATGATGACCACCTTCATTTCACCTTCAGTTAGGTTATGTGCCTACTTACATGTTTTGAGGATATATGCACCTTCTTTGCATGTTTTAAGGAGACATGCACCCATGTTTTTCTACCAGGGTCTGTTAACTGGTTATTGACTGAGTTAGATGTATGGAGTTGCACTAGTTTGTCTTCAGTGGTGACTTTTCCTCTTCTATTAATGTCTACAGTCATGAATTCAAATTCTTCCTGGGTAATTCAAATTCTCTTTATTGTACTATATTCTGGTTTTACACAGATTAATGTATAATGACACCAATTATTGTTTATTTTTGGCTTTTTCTACAATGTTCAATTTCCCATTAATTTTTAACAATTTTTCACTGTAGATCAATATCCTTCATACTTATTTCATAGTAAGGTTAAATTCATCTTGAAGATCTTGTGTAATTGATAATTTTACGAGTTGTTAATTCACCTAAATCATCAAGACAATTTTTAGAAAATCCTCCAACTGACCATCAGTTAAACTCTCTAGATAATCAGAACTCTTCTACTCCTTTGTCTACTCCACCTAGACCAAATCCCTGAATGACCAACACAAATACTGCCCCTGGACCTAGGAGTTTCAGAAATAGAACTAGGTCCTCTTCTTCTAATTTGTCTGAAATCCAAGGAGCTCCTCATGATACGCTTGAGAAGTACTTCGATAAGCTTCCTAATTTTAATAGAAATTGTGCCATTACCATAGAAGATCACATCCAAGCAATATGATACTACATGGAAGCTTATTAGGCAGAAGAAGATGTTTTCATGAAGGGTCTCATGGCATCTCTAGAGGGGGAATCCCGAGGGTAGTTTGATAGGTTTCTTGCATCCTCAATTGATGGATATGATAGTTTTACTAAGAAACTCATCAAAGGGTGGTCGACTAAACCAAATAATAGGTTCCTCTTAAACCAACTGTTTGAGATAAAGAAGAAAGAAAGTGAATCATTTCATGAGTTTAACATGAGATTTTATAAGACTGTTTTCAATGTCCCAGAAGATATTAGACCAACTAAACAAGAAATACTTATTCTTTACCTAAAATCCTACGAGGGATGGTTTGGTCTCAACCTTAAAGAAAAGGGGTTGAATGATCTCAAGTCAGACCAAACCATGGCCAAGAAGGTATAAGCAAACGTAGCATCTATGGGTAAGAAAAAATTATTTGACGCTTATGCTCCTACTTCTTCCCATAGTGAAACCAAGCTTAGAAAGGCTAAGAATCCTACTCCTGATGAAAACCAAGTGTTGAGAACATTTATGAAATGATGAAGAGCCTCACACTTTTTACTAAGGACATAACTAGATTTAGGGAGCATGAACGATATAGAAATCCCTACGGCCCCAAACCCCACTAGAATAACCAAATAAAGCCTATAGAGAAATATTATAGGAAACTCCCTAGGAAGGATGAGGATGATAGAAAACAAGAATGTAAATTTGTGTGAGTAACCTGAGGAAGACCCCAAAGTTTTTGACTCTAAGGTCCAGGGGATTAATTTGGTAGATGATTTTGAATTCGATGAAGATTTTGGGAGGATCTTGCTTGAAGAAGAAAAGGATGATGTTGAAGAAGAATTTATGGTTTATACTGTAGCACAACTTGATATTAGGGTTTACCAACAAAGAGATAAAAAGCAAGGTGCTACACCTTTCCTTGACAAACACCTAGGTCAAAACACAGAAGAAGTTAGTCAACCTCCACATGACTATGACTTGGGCATTGACATAGAGAAAGAGTTAAGCAAGGTTGTTCAAAATGGTCCCTAAGTGAATTAATGAAGTTACCCACTATTAAAGATCAAGTTCAACAATTTTTTGACAAAATTCCTATATCAAATTCCCCTAGGGTGGATTATGAGTCTTGTCATAGTCAGAGCCTTAGAGGTAAAGAGGTAGAAGAATATCCCCCTTATTCACATTCATTATGTTATCTATGAATGAAAAAGTGGAGGGAATCCTCCTTTCTATCTCATGTTGTATATTAATGACCTCCTTATCCAATATTGTATGCTAGATTCAAGGGTTTCCATGAATATAACGCCTTTACGGATCATGAAAGAAATGGGTTTGGAAATCACTAGGACTTATGGAAATGTTTGTGGAATTGATTCAAAAAGTATACAAGCCTATGGTCTTATCAAGGATTTAAAGTATGATCTATTTGCTTTCCTAGATTTGACTACTATGATGGATGTAGTAGTGATTGACTTACATCCTGTGTATGGCATGCTACTTTCTAGAACATGGGTTACTAGATTATATGGGTATCTTATTATGGATCTTTCATATGCTTGAATTCCTAATGCCGGTGGGGATTTAGTTAGAATAAGTCAGGAACCTTTCAGTGATGGATACTTAGACATTTGAGGATGTGATGAAGAACACGTATGGTGATGGTGGTTAAACTATTGGGAGAATCAACACAATAGAAAACAATGACAAGAATGAAGTTGTCCCTCCTATATTTTTCATGGGTGTTGGTAGTTTTGACTCTGAGGATGAAGATGATGTTAGTTATAGGAAAGAACTTATTCACCAAGAGTATCTGGGGGGAATTACACCTTTGTGCACCATTATTACTCCACATGAGTTACTACAGGAAGTAATAAATAGTGAATCTAAACACTTTTTGAATGATTATGATCATATTTACCAGTTATCCTTGGAAGGTACAAGGTCTAATTCATAAAATGAGTCTACTATTCAAAGTGATCCCGCAGTCCAAAATTTAGAACAAGGTAGTTTTCACCACATTAGGGAAATAAGAAAATATATAAGAGACAACCTTGAGAGGTAAATGAGGGAGCATACTCATAGGAGTTGGTAAGAATATGCCTTAGTCAATGATGTACTTGGTGAGGAGTTCTCCTTAAACAACTTATCCATTTTCCAAGCAGATACTATCCCATAAGTGATCAAACTATAGGTCCTTCATTAGTTGATACAAATTGAATTGTTTACCCAACGTGAGCGACCTGCTCAAGGAATAGGTCTTAGTAATTTTAGCTACCCTCCTCTTATGAGCTTCCCAAGTTTCTTACTACCTTTAAAAAGAACTATATCCCTAAGTGAAGAAACTCATGATTTATCTCACATTCCTATTCCTCCTATGACTTCTGTAGAAGACGAAGTTGAAAGAAATATGTATGTAGATTCTAGAAAAGGAAATTTGCCAATGCCCCATGGAGAATGTACTAGTATACACCATGATAATTCATGCACTATTTCTCCTCTTTCCAATGAGGTTGAGATATTTTTTGGTGATTTTTGGACTGTAGGAGAAACAATCAAACATGTAATTACCCCACAACTAGAGGAACTTAACAATGAGCCTTGTGAACGAAGAAGAAAGGAAAGAGAGATTTTGATTGGAAGAGTTTCCCTTTCAATAGACCGAGGTTCCCCATGCTTCAATGCAATATCTCAAGAAAGCAATAGGACATTGCCACCTACCCGTATTAGAGGCAATATTGATGTCTCCATTTTACCTACCTGTGATATTAAGGTCATACCATCATCCATTAATCAACATAGGTTTACCTATGGTGATAAGGTTATTGTTGAAAATCATGCCTTTAACCATATATCTAAATGAGCATGAAGCTTTTGGATGGGACCATTGACAATGAAACTATTTGAGGGTAACATGTATTATTTAGCCATTGAAGATGGACACCGATTTGAGATTCTTGTGAATCAAGTTTATTTAAGGGACTATGTCCCTGGCATGACTTTGCAATGACTTATCACTGTAGCATGGTTAGAGTAGGTAGGATTGAATAAGCTCACTTGAGCAGCAGGGTTTGAGTCTATTTTTATTTTTATGTGACGAGTCTTTTGGCCATTGAGTATAGCCCCTTAATTGGTTTGAATGTGTCTTTTGATTAACATAACTTGCAATTGTTTAACGATTCTTAGGTTAGATTGGTTATTTCAACATTTTATTCTAGCATTTACTTTCATGCATTTGTTCCTAATACTATTTTTATGCCATACCTGTAGCTCATGTATAGTTAGTTTTCATGTGCACAAGAACAGGTACATATGAAGATGAAGCATACAATTCAAGTTCCAAATATTTGATGATGAGATGGTGTCACGGACAAGTGATTTATGAGGCTCTCAATAAATCTCTCCCTTACACTAGTACAAAATGAGGAATTAGTGACTACGTGACTAAAAAATCTAGTCACCACAGGTTTTTCAAGTGATTTACTGCTAAATATGAGCAATTTTGAGTGACCCAACTATAAATGACTAATTTAGTCACGAGTTAACAAATATGACTAGATAGTAAGTGATAGAGTTAAAAATGACTAATGTAAACGAACAATTTAGTCACATCATAAAAAAATGACTAGCTACAAGAATATGAATTAGTCATTTATATTAGTCATTTTTAATTGTGTCACTCCTACAATATTGGAAAATTGCAATTGTAACAATAAAGTGTTACAATTTAGTAAATTTTGTAAATTGTCTACCTTCTATCTCTGACAATGTGTAGGTTAACAATTCTGAATCCAAAATGGAATTTGTGGGGTTAGGAATATCTAGTGTTTTTCCCAGGTGGGGAGAGTGTTAGCTTTTTGTGGATTATTGCAGACGATGTGCTTTAGTTCATATTTCTTTTCAGATATAATATTGGGATCACAAATCCCATATGATATATATGTTGGAAAAACCTTTTGCTGTAATGGTGCCATGCACCTCGATCTTCAGAGATCCAACAAAGCCATTACACAAAATTTCTATTGACCATCTTTACCCCTGCTGTACCATTGAAGCAAAATGTTAGGCGCCAAAGGAAAATAACTAGGTTCCTACAATTACGAATTAGGTAGAACCAGTACCATATCAATACCCTGAATCATCATAACTAGTTGTTGATCCTTCAACATGAGAGTGCCCAGTCCCATATCGAGGTGCTTTTCTAACTTCAATATAACTATCATGATATGTAACCGTTGAACTAGTTGCACAAGTCGACGTAGCTTCACTAGGCTCAGATCATTTAAATGTCGTAGAAGTTGATCCATTAATTGAACTAGTGGAAGCACCAAGAATAATATTTTAACCAATCGAAGACTCAATTATAAACTGGGGTGTTGACCTAGAACTTGTTAGATTTTTATCATTCAAGCTAGCATTATATTAGGATCTTTAATTGAGAGAATAACAAGCACAACAATCAAACATAGGAGACAATGAACACAATGTTTTTCCTTGGGGAAACCATAAAGGAGAAAACCTCACAACTTCGTCAGAGATAGAATTAGCACCAAAATCAAAACCCCAAAACAATAAGATGATCTCCCGACAATAGTAGTTTCTCTCTCTCTTGTCCCAACAACTTCTTCTCTCTCAGTTATGTGCTACAACTGAGTGTGAGTGAATGTGTGATAAATAGAGAAGCTCAATCTCTATTTATACTAATTCCTGACTTGACACTAACTCACTAGGGCCTACTTCTCTAGGAGATTCTAATAACCCTAGGGCCCCACAACTGCGGCGACTTTAACCCTTGATCAATAGGAGGGTTAACCACAATGACTTGACATGACTTGTTTACATTATTGAATCTCCCGATAGGAACATCGGGGCATGCCATGACTCCAATACATTACAGACACTTCCCGGAATAAACATCGGGGTAGAATACATAAGATATACAAGTGAATACATTCCAAAGTTACAAATACAAAAACACTCCATCTTAACTAGGAAGGTATTCTCTCGACACAATTTATAAGCACAAGTCTTCTTCTTTGTATCATCTGGATCATCATCGAGTTCTCGTCATCTTCATCTTCAAGTAATCTTCATTTGGATCTAGATCATCACTTGATCTGGATCATCATCACTGGATCTAGATCATCGTCACTGGATCTGGATCATCACTGGATCTAGATCATCACTGCTGGATCATCATCATTGGTGCTATCTCTTGATTCTTCTCGTCACAGGAAGTTCTACAGAGCCGACCCTTTCTCATGTTGGTTGTAGGCCTAGTCTCCAAGTAGGTATTCATATTCTTCAACACTTATATCTGACCCAGTCAGAAATGCCCGTCCAGCATTTATATCTGACCATGGGAGGGCCCGGCCTGCCCCCATGTCAGAATGGCACACCCATCACTCACATATGACCATGAGAGGAACACATCCACCATCATATCAGAATGGCCCAACCCTTACATTTGACCATGGGAGGGCCCATCCTGCCCCCATGTCAGAAGGCCCTGCCCTTACATCTGACCATGGGAGGGCCCAGCCTGCCCCCATGTCAGAATGGATCTGCTCTTACATATTACCATGGGAGGGCCCAGACTTCCCCCATGTCAGAATGGATCTACCCTTACATATGACCATGGGAGGGCCCAGCTCGCCCCCATGTCCGAATTGCTCTGCCCTTACATCTGATCATGTGGGAACACATCCCATAGTCACATCAGAATGGCTCTGCCCTTACATCTGATCATGTGGGAACACATCCCATAGTCACATCAGAATGGCTCTACCCTTACATCTGATCATGTGGGAACACATCCCATAGTCACATCATAATGGCCCTCAGCTCCAAGATGAGTATTCATGGTAACTGACCAAGTGCCTCCATTCTCCTGGAGAATGGCATTCAACGCTTATATCTTATCATGTGAGAACACATCTCACAGTCACCTCAGAATGGCTCAGCACTCATATCTGACATGGAAGGAACCAATCCTCTCGCCATGACAGAATGGCTCAGCCCTTACATCTGACCATGGAAGGAACCAATCCTCTCACCATGTCAGAATGGCTCATAGAATCATCACTTCCCCTTAAAGGGAACCTCGATCTGGAGAACACCAAGCTTCTCCCTAAAGTACTCAAACTTCACTCTGGCCAATGGCTTAGTCAACACATCAACTATCTGTTCGTCCGTCACAACATACTGGAGCTTCACTACTCCTCTCTACACCATATCCTTGATATAGTGATATTTGATCTCAATATGCATTGACTTCTCATGGAACACCGGGTTCTCAGACAACTTTACACAACTCTGGTTGTCGCAATATATACAAGTAGCATTCAACTGGAGATCAAATAAATATGACAGTAGCTTCCTTAGCCATACTGCCTCACAACTAGATGAACAAGCTGCAACATACTCTGGTTCATCTGTACTTAGTGCCACACAGGACTGCTTCTTGCTAAACCAAGAGATCACACCTGATCCCATACTGAAGCAACACCCTGAAGTGCTCTTCCTATCAATGGCACTGCATGCCCAATCTGAATCAACATAACCCTCCAGGTTAATCTTCTGATTCACCTCATACTTGAGTCCATAATCAACTGTACCCCTTGTTAATGTATTTGTAACTTCGGAATGTATTCATCTGTATATCTTATGTATTGTACCTTGATGTTTATTATGAGATGTGTCTGTAATGTATTTGAGTCATGTCATGCCCCGATGTTCCTATCGGGAGGTTCTATAATGCAAACAAGTCATGTCAAGTCATTGTGGGTAACCCTCCTATTGTTCAAGGGTTAAAGTCCCCACGGTTGTGGGGCCCTAGGGTTATTATACTATCCTAGAGAAGTCAACCCTAGGTGAGTCATTGTAAGTCAAGGAAATAGTCCCCGCTATTGTGTTAAGGATAACCCTCCTTGTTGGTTGGAGGAGGCAAAGTCCCCACAAGTTGTGGGGCACTAGGGTTATTAGACACTCCTAAAGATGTCGGCTCTAGTAAGTAATTGTTAAGTGAGGCCGACATGTTGGAGTGGGATTTAAGTGAACGAAAGAATATAAATAGAGAGTGAGCCTCTCTATTTATCACACACACACACCCACTCATTGGGGTGCATGAGTGAGAGAGAAGTTGTTGGGATTAGAGAGAGAGATTACTGCTGTCGAGAGATCATCTTTATGTTTTTGGGTTTTAATTTTGGTGTTGATTCTATCTCTGAGTAAGTTGTGCAGTTTTCTCCTTCATGGTTTCCCCAAGGAAAATTCTTTGTGCCTCTTATCTCTTGTGTTTATTGTTGTGCATGTTATTCTCTCAGTTAAAGATCCTAAGATCATAATGCTAGCTTGAATGATAAAAATATAACATGGTATCAGAGCTAACCTGAGAAGAAGACATTATGCAGCTGTAGAAGCTAGGGATTCTTACTTTTCGGGTCTTTCTCCACAATCCATCAGCAAAAGTATGCTAGGATGACTCTCCATTGAAGGGCGCATATTTCTGTCGAAGCGGAATTCGATTCCGGACATTTTTCAGTTTTTGATGCGGGAAATTAGGGCTTCTTACAGAAGAAGAATTTTTGAGTGAGCCTAGCATAGGATTTATCTCCTCATCAAAATCAAATTTTAGAGATCCTGATCAATATTTTTGGTTGGGTGAAACTCTGGGAAATTCAAACCCTAGTTTGACCCCGAGCTGGAAAAACCCTAAAATACTAAAAATGATAAGTTTTGTTATATTAGCTATATCTCTAGATTGGAGAAGGATTAGGAGCTGAAACTTTTATAAGCTGAGTATAAAATTCTGATTTATATTGTGTCCAAAATTCAGCCTCATATCCACTATATTCTGGGAGATATGATCCCTCCACATTAGGGTTCCAACCTCTTCCAGGATTCATCCCTAAAAAGGACACTTCGGGAGAATTGCTATATCTTGGGCTACAAAGGTCCAAATGAAATTTCTAAAGATATTCTAGAAATGGAACAGACTATAATTTCTTTGGTCCAAGTTTCAGAGCTAGAAGATGAAATAGTGACGCCTGGAAGTCCTTAGAACTTCGTTGTTCTGAACAATCCTGTAAAAGGTCACCATGGAAAAATGATCATGAGTCCCAATTGGTGAAACCGATTCTGATGAAACCTGTGGTGTTGGAACAGGGACAGGAAATGATACCGCAGTGCAAATTTTAATACATAGAGGAGTATTAATTTTGGAGATATCGTAGAAATAGTATCAAGCATTTATGTAGAAGAAATTGGAAAACTAGGGCTTCCTGTTTCGGGAGATTCCCTGCATTGTTTTCAAAAAAGGAGTACATTGGACAACTTGCCTTGAAGAGATATATCTTTATATCCAATCATATCTGAAAGATTCCAAGTTTTGAAAATTAGGGTTTCTCTGACAAACCCTAGATTAGCCAGCTCCGGAACCAGGATGGACACCTCAAATCGGTAAGATCTAATCCTTTGCTATTTTCATTTGAGGTTCTCATTTTAAAGTGATCTATCACATCAGCTTGATAATAAAATTGTTGAAGTTGACAACTTCCAAGCATTGAAGTATATGATCTCTTTGAAGAAAATGAATTGGACACCTACATAAGAAGAGAGGTTCCAGTTCCAGAGGGAGATGAGGCTGAAAGCCTTACACAAGAAGAACTTGGTCAAGGCCAAGAAGATCATTGCTGATTCAATCACGGATCAACTTGTACCACAAGTGTCTTCCCTAAAGACACTGAAGATGTTTGATTCCTTGACCAAGATATTTGAAGGGAAGAACATAAATTGGAATATGACCTTAAGAAACCAGTTGAAGAATGTGAAGATACAGAATGCAAAGACCATATAGTCATACTTTACAAGGGTCTCTCAAATCAAAGAACAACTTGTAGCAGTAGAAGAAGAAGTAGAGAATGCAGAAGTGGTGATAGCCATCTCGAATGGCCTCCCAAGATCATGGGATTCATTCATTCAAGGAATGTGTGCCAGAAGGAAGTGATTACTTTCAGCAAACTCTGGGAAGAAGAAGAAGCTTGACTCATAATAAGAGAAAATAAGATGGGAGCAACTGAAGATCAAGCTCTCACCGTCCAAAGAAGATCCCTCAATCAATGGGGATTTTGAAGAACTCAACTCTTGAAGAACTTCTTATCCATCTTAGCATTTGGATAAGAAACGATGCTATTATGAATGAAGAAGACGATGAAGCTGAAGGCTCAAGAAGGAGTCCACCCACAAAACAAATAAAGATAAGTATTTAATTGTCATTTCATGATATTGTTTTTTATTATGCATTTGTTTATATTCAATTGATGTATGATGCATAATAGAATGTTTGCATTAATGACAGTATACTACTAATATGCATGTAATGGGTAAGTAGCTCATTGTGCTATACAACTCTCCATTGCTACTTATCTAGAATGAAACCTCTTTGCTGACATATTGGATTAGTGCACAATCTCAATGTTGTCTTGGTAGAAATGGAAGGCATCTAGAAAGTTTCCGTGAGATATGAATGGATGTTGTATTGGCTAAAGTAGTTGCATGATCATATATTTATGCATAATAATTTTTCATTATGAATATAGCTTATGAAATGTTTCTAACCATACAACTAATGCATTTGACTTGTAGGAAAGATCGTGTAAAATCGCCTACAAGCAAAGAAGGATGAGACTTGTTCCGAAGAATAAGTAACGACAATCCAAGATGAAGTATAATATGACGAATGCAGCGACATCATTGATGCAGTACCTTCCAGCCTTGAAGAAGTAACCAAGAATAAAGGGAAGACCAGTTCAAGAAGAATGATGTCCAGGATGCAGTATCGATGGAAACATCGTGGGATACAAGGAAAGATTCCTAGTACGAGCCTTCTCACGAAAAGAAGGCATAGACTACGAAGAGACATTTGCAACCAGTGGGAGTTGAAACACATACATGATGAGCTTGATGAAGATCTTAACCTTTGCTACAAGGTTGAAGATAAAAGTATATACACTAGATGGATACATAGAATATTAGTAGCATTGGAAGCTACTTGTCACTCTAGTACAAAATGTTTCAGTGTATAGAGTACGGAACACAGAGGGAGTATGATGCTCCGCTTCAGAGGGAGCAACTACAGAATATCCTGAGGTTCGACATGGTATGACAGGATGGAAATATTACTGATGACTCTAGGATTTACTGAGAGTAAAGAGGATTCCAACATTTGCTTCAAGGTTGAAGGCAGAAGACCAGTGATGCTCCTGTTATATGTCCATGACTTGTTCCTGACAGAAAAGAGGAACTCATTAAATTTGCAAGAAGAAGACTTGCTGCTGAGTTCGAGATAAGGAACTTGGGGATGATGCACTACGCTCTAAGCATGGAGGTGTGGACAAGGGAAGTATGCAGTAGAGATCCTAAATAGGTTTAGGGTGATGGACTGGAAGGTCATGACCACACCTATGGCATCGAACCTGAAGCTATTGAGTGTTGCTTCATCAGAGTCGGTTGATGCCACGATGTATCATCAGATGATTGGGTCTTTGATGCACCTGATGAACACGAGACCAAATATTTGCTTTTCTATGAACACCTTGAGCCAGTTCTTGACAGATCCGAGACATGTTCACTTGATTGCTGCAAAGCATATTCTGAGGTACCTAAAGGGTACGATTGATTATGGGCTCAAGTATGAGGCGAATCAGAAGATTAACCTGGAGGTTTATGTTGATTTATATTGGGCAGGCAGTGCCATTGATAAGAATAGCACTTCAAGGTGTTGCTTCAGAATGGGATCAGGTGTGATCTCTTGGTTTAGCAGGAAGCAATCCTATGTGGCACTGAGTACAACTGAAACAGAGTATGTCACAGCTTGTTCACCTATTTGTGAGGTAGTATGGCTAATCAAGTTACTGTCTAATTTATTTGATCTCCAGTTAGATGCTACTTGTATATATTGTGACAACTAGAGTTGTGTGAAGTTGTCAGAGAACCCAGTGTTCCATGACAAGTCGAAGCATATCGAGATCAAATATCACTATATCAGGGATATGGTGTAGAGAGGAGCAGTGAAGCTCCAGTATGTTGCGATGGACGAATAGATAGCTGATGTGTTGACAAAGCCATTGGCCAGAGTGAAGTTTGAATACTTCAGGGAGAAGCTTGGTATTCTCCAGATCGAGGTTCCCTCCAAAGGGAAGTGATGAGTCCGTGAGCCATTCTGACATGGTGAGAGGATTGGTTCCTTCCATGGTCATATGTAAGGGCTGAGCCATTCTATCATGGTGATAGGATTGGTTCCTTCCATGTCATATATTAGTGCTGATCCATTCTGATATGACTGTAGGATGTTGGAGACATTTACCACCTTACACACTCATTTTGGTCAATTTGGCCTAGTTAAACCATTATCCTAAGTATTATTGGCTTAATTAACATCAGTGGAGCATTAAATGTCATTAGCTAGATCACATCCACGCCTACCTTCAGTCAAGGAGGCTAACTTAGCCTTCTCCTACATTTGGGGAGGCTAACTGGAGCATTCCGGGGGTGATCTGAGTGATATTAATGCACCTAATTGCTAACTTATGGTTACAATTAGTTAAACAGGGTAGTGAAGGCACCTCCCTTGATTAAATTAATTATTTAATGATTATTTAATGAACTAGAGTCAACAGGGGTGCCTCCAACCACTTCTGATGTTCAATTACACTTCAGTTAACCTAATCGAGGTTCATTGGAGTCATTGAAGCGCTACCACTTGATGGTTGGCTTGCTGTGACATGTGTTTGATCTCTTTTAGTTGAGACTCAGTCATTTATTGCACTCCGAATTCAGTTAGGGCTCAGTTGAGTCAATTAGGGTTTTGGATCAGTGGTTAACTTGAGTGTTGACTATGGATTACATTCAGTTAAGCTAGACTCACTCATTCAATTTGAATGACCTCCTTAGGAATTCGAATTGCTTCTCATTCATGCTTGTAGCATGACATTGTAATGTAATTTCTCATTCTTTGTGTGAATATACAGTGCGACTACTCATTCTATAGCCCTTTTTCACCACTTTCATGAATGATTTTCATTAATATATTGATGAGACTGTGTTTAGTCCCTAGATCACTATGCAAGTTTAATATGGTATCAAAGCTCACAGCGGGATGAAGCTCTATCTCTCAAAAACAAGCTTTTTGACAGATTTCTGCATGAAAATTGAGCAATAGCTCAAAAATCCAGCACTGCACCAAAATACAAGGCTTACCACTTAATACCCCAAGTAAAGAACTCGTTGATCAATCTTGCTTAATTGACTATGTTGGGTGTGATGAAAGCCTAAAATGTGTGGGATGTCCGACTTTACATTTCCCTTTCTGTTGTGATTTTCAGGTTTTCTACAGGTAAAGCATTCGCTCTAGCAGATCCAGATGACCTTCTCAGTAGATATTTTGACTCCATAAAATTTCCACTCATGGAAAGGTGACATGGAGATTCAACTATGCTCCAGAGGACTCTATAGAGTCACCATGGACACTGAACCTGAGCCTAATTCTGCTATAGACAAATCAAGATTCTTGAACAAGAAGGATGAAGCCTTCGGATTCTTGTGCCTCTCTATTTCCCGGGATCTTCTTTTAAATCTTTCGGGATTGAAGAATCCAAAGGAAATATGGGACAAATTGGAAACCCTATATGGAAAGCAAGATGACTTGAGAGTTTACCAGCTCGAAAATGAATTAATGTCTCTCCAGCCCTCCAATTTCGAGACTTTGAATGACTTTTTTCACTAAGTTCAAGCACACTATCTTACTCTTGAAGCAATGCAAAGTGGAGAAGGCGGATGATCAGCTCATCCTTGCCATACTCTCCAAACTTGAAGCTGATTATTCAGTTTTTGTTTCTACATTATGTGCAGGGAAGTTCACAACCCCTGGATGGAAGATCCCTACACTCAATGCCTTCATTGAGTCCCTCATAAGTGAACATGATAAGCTTGTCTAGATGGGGATCATCAAATCCTCCCGTGATCAATACCTCCATGTCTTAGGGCCCAAAGATCTGAAGGGTAAAGGAAACCAGCAAAAGAACCCAAAAACTAAATTTGATGCTCCTAAGCCTAGAGTTGAAAACCAGCAGCATGATGAGTCATCCAGCTCAAGGAAGAACAAAGGAAAAGGGCACCATGGAAAGGAAAAAGTCAAGTGTTCATACTGTAAGAAGGGCTTCCACCCTGAACATGCCTACATGAAGAAGAAGCTTGATGAAGCAACCTCTCTCCTTAAGAGAAATCACATCAATATTTCGGAAAGCTTTCGAAGGAGAGATCAACAAGATAGGGAACCACAACATGAAAAAGGTCATGCCCTCATGGAAAGAAATTTGAAGTCCAAAGCACTCTTGATTGATTATGGAGATTTAAACCACATGATGGCTGAAAGAGACTCCTTTTCATCCTTGAAGACCGGAAAATCCATCCCCATCCACATGGGAGATGACTCCACCATCATTTCAAAAGTACAAGGTACGGTTGATCTTGAGAATGGCTATTTTTCAAATGTTTTGTATGTACCGTCTCTGGCATCAAATCTCCTTAGTGTCTATCAGATGACACATACTGGAGTGGCTAAGAGAGTTTCTTTCATCCCAAATGATTTTGAGATAACGGATCTTGCATCCAGGAAACTCATTGCTAAAGGTCTTGCAAACCATCATGCAAGAGCCTATGAGTTCTCCCACTTTGTACCGGATGCAAAGCCCACCACTCTACTAACTCATGGAAATGAGGTTAGTAGGCTATGGAATGAAAGGTTTGGCCATATAAATTTCAAATATTAGTAGCAATTACAAAAAAACTCCAAGGTTGAAGGCCTCCCAGTCATCAAGGCAACCACCGAAAATTGCAAGGGCTGTGTGATTGGAAAACACCATGAGCACAAGTTCGATCGGGGGAAGGCAAACCGAGCTACATGCATATTGGGGATGATACATTTTGATATCAGAAGTATGATTCCTGTCACATCCATGAATGGATCAAGGTATCTTCTGGATTTTATTGATGATTTTTCAAGGTACACATGGGTCTTCTTTCTCAAAAAGAAGTCTGAAGTATGTGAAAAATTTTCTGAACTTAAGGCCTTGATTGAGAATGCCTCCGGCCTTAAGATCAATATCTTGAGATCTGATAATGGTGCGGAGTATCTCAGTAATGAGTTGCTACACATATGCTCCCAAATTGGTATTCAGGTCCAACATTCAATTCCCTACACTCCCCAGCAGAACAGGGTAGCGGAAAGGAAGAATCGGTCTCTCAAGGAGATGACCACCTGTATGTTGGAATCAAAGAAGTTTGCTGCAAATTTGTGGGCTGAAGCCATGCATGCTACAGAATACATTTATTATAGGGTGCCACACTCATCCGTGAAATGGAAGATCCCTTTCGAAGCATACTTCAGACACAAGCCGGATGTGTCGAACCTAGGGGTGTTTGGGTCCACTGCATGGGCCCGGATTCCACTTGATAAAAGAAGGGCTTTGCAACCGCAAAGCATAGAATGTCTATTTATTGGGTATCCTAATGAATAAAAAAGTTTCAAGATGCTAGATATCAAAACAAAATAGATCATCATTGAGATAAGTGTCAATTTCGATGAGCCTCTTTAGGAGGTGGAACTAGTGAAGGAGAAAACTGTTGAATTTCCTTCCTATTCTACTGAATATTTGGATGATGAAATTGGGGGTGATGACCCTGATTTGGATCCTATGATTTCTGATATCAGTGTGTAGCAATCATTAGATGCTGAATCAGAACCTGAAGTGCAAAATCATCTTCCCACATGGGCCCGACAGACTCTCTCCTCCGCAGGAGATAACATTGGAAATCCGGATGATCCAAGGAGAAGCCGGTCTGATTTCCAAAGAGAAGGTATTGCACTCTCTTGTACTGATAATTTTCTATCCAAAAATTGCTATTTGATTATTATTTCAGACCCAAAATCCTACTACCATGCTTGGAAGGATCCGAGATGGCAAGTTGTGATGGATGAAGAGATGAATTCTCTTCAGAAAAACACTACTTGGGAGCTAGTTTCTCTTCCTTCGGGAAGGAAATTGGTTCAATGCAAGTGGGTGTTTTGGACCAAGGTTGCTGCTGATCGAAGAACCTGAAAATATAAGGCAAGTTTTGTGGCAAAAATTTTCTCTCAGGTCCAAGGAGTGGACTACCATGAGACCTTTGCACCGGTTGCAAAAATGGACTCCATCCGCCTAGTTTTGGCAATTTCAGCATCTAAGCATTGGGAAATGCATCATATGGATGTTAAGTCAGCCTTTCTGCATGGAGATATTCATGAGGAGATATACATGAAGCATCCTGATGGCTACATCACTGATCCATCTTTGGTTTGCAAGCTAAATAATTCACTATACGGGTTAAGACAGGCCCCAAGAGAGTGGTATTCCAAGATGGATGCCTTCCTTCTCTCGCAAAAATTCCAAAGGTGTAGATCAGATCCAAATGTGTATTTACAGCAGTATGATAGTCATTTTATCATTATTGTTTTATATGTTGATGAATTACTGATCACAGGTATCACAGTTGCTTCCATTTCAACCATCAAAACTGCTCTCCACAATGCCTTTGAAATGAGTGATTTGGGGATCCTAAAACAATTTTTGGGGCTCGAAATTGAGAAAAATTATGATGGGATTATGGTCACTCAATACAAATGAATTTTAGACCTGTTAGTAAATTTTAACATGGTTGAAAGTAGGCCTGCATGATTCCCTTTCCTTTCAGGGATCAGCCTTGAAGAAGGAAAAAGCACACCTCCCATGGACTACACTATCTATCGACAGCTGATTGGTAGCTTGTTGTACTTGACACATTCTCAGCCTGATATCTGTTATGCTATGAATGTTGTATGAAGATACATGCAGCAGCCTCATGATCTTCATTGGAAGGTAGCCAAGAGGATCCTCTAGTATATTCAAGGAACCAGGACCTACGACATTCACTATGTTGTAGACTCCGAGCTAGAGCTGGTTGGATACACAGATTCCGATCGGGTGGGTGATTCTATTGATTGAAAGTCTACTTCTAGATATGCACTCATGTTTGGTGGTGGCCCCATTTTCTGGTCTAGCAAAAAGCAGGCTTCCATAGCACTATCTTCAGCAGAGACCGAGTATCAAGGAGCGGTGAATGCTTGCATCCAAGCAGTTTGGTTGCAAGGAATTCTTTCAGAGTTTGATCTTGGTAGTACTTTGTCCACTGTCCTCTTTTGTGACAATAAAAGTGCTATTAAGATATCCATAGATCCAGTTACTAGGCAGAGGACCAAGCATGTAGAGATCCACATGCATTATATCAGGGAGCTAGTGCATGATAGGACCATCATTATGGAATACTGCCCGACTGATGAGCAGATTGCAGACATCTTCACCAAGAGCTTTTTAGAAAATAAGTTCACTTACTTCCGTTCACTGTTGGGGGTGAGTTCATCAAGGTGATTCAGACTGCTTTTAGTTTTCAACTTGAGGGGGGGTTTTTCCCACTGGGTTTTCCCTTTTTTCCTCACTTAGGTTTTTTTTTTAGCATTGTTTCAGTTTCAACATTGTACAGGGTGAACTATGGCCTTAGTTGTTGGGGCCCTAGAATTTTTATGCATTTATGTTTTCTAACTCCTCCTGAGTATAGCTTAAGGGGGGGTGTTGATGACATTTACCACCTTACACACTCATTTTGATCAATTTGTCCTAGTTAAACCACTATCATAAGTATTATTGGCTTAATTAACATCAGTGGAGCATTAAATGTCATCATCTAGATCACATCCATGCCTACCTTTATTCAAGGAGGCTAACTTAGCCTTCTCCTACATTCAAGGAGGCTAACTGGAGCACTCCGAGGGTGATTTGAGTGATATTAATGCACCTAATTGCTAACTAATGGTTACAATCATTTAAATAGGGCAGTGAAGGTGCCTCCCTTCATTAAATTGATTATTTAATGATTATTTAATGAACTGGAGTCAACAGGGGCGCCTCCAACCACTTCTGATGTTCAGTTACACTTCAGTTAACCTCATCGGGGTTCATTGGAGTCATTGAAGCGCTACCACTTGATGGTTGGCTTGTTGTGACATGTGTCTAATCTCTTTTAGTTGAGGCTCAGTCATTTATTGCACTCTGACTTGAGTTAGGGCTCAGTTGAGTCAATTAGGGTTTTGAATCAGTGGTTAACTTGAGTGTTGACTGTGGCTTACATTCAGTTAAGCTAGACTCACTCATTCAATTAGAATGACCTCCTTAGGAATTCGAATTGCTTCTCATTCATGCTTGTAGCATGACATTGTAATGTAATTTCTCATTCTTTGTGTGAATATACAGTGCGGCTACTAATTATATAGCTCTTTTTCACCATTTTCATGAATTATTGTCATTAATCTATTGATGAGGCTGTGTTTAGTCCCTAGATCACTGTGCAAGTTTAATATAGGATTGGTTCCTACCTGATCAGATATAAGGGCTATTTCCATTCTTTGAATGGAGGTACCTGGTCAGTTACCAGGAAAGCTCAGTCTGGGATTGAGGGCCATTCTGATATGACTGTGGGATGTGTTCTCACATGATCATATATGAGTGCATGGCCATTCTGATGTGATTGAGGGATGTGTTCCCACTTGATTAGGTATAAGGGTTGTTGCCATTCTTTGAATGGAGGCACCTGGTCAGTAACCAGGGAAGCTTAGTCTAGGACCGAGGGCCATTTTGATATGATTGTGGCATGTGTTCTCACATGATCATATATGAGTGCATGTCGATTTCGATGTGATTGAGGGATGTGTTCCCACTTGATTAGATATAAGGGCTGATGCCATTCTCATGGAGGCACCGGGTCAATTACCAGGAACCCTCAGTCTAGGACTGAGAGCCATTCTGACATGGTGAGAGGATTAAATTCCTTCCATGGTCAGATGTAAGTGCAGTGCCTTTTCACAGATGCTAGTAGGTGTGTCCTACCATTCTGGTGATTGTAAGTGTTGTGCCTTTCCACAGGTGGTAGTCACGTGTGTCCTACCATGCTGGTGGATGTAAGTGTTGAGCCTTTCCACAGATGATAGTAGGTGTGTCCTATCATGATGGTGGATGTGAGTACTGTGCCTTTTCACAGATGATAGTAGGTGTGTCCTATCATGCTGGTGAATGTAAGTGCTGGGCCTTTCTGACAGGGTTGTGGGATGTGTTCCCGCATGGTCAGATGTGAGTGCTGGGCATCCCTTTCTGACATGGTGTTGGATGTGTTCCTCTCATGGTCAGATGTAAGTGCTAGGTGGTCCATTCTAACTTAGGGTCAAATATAAGAGCTGAAGAAGACCTACATGGAGGCTAGGCCTACAACCAGCATGAAAAAGGGCTAGCTCTGTAGAACTTCCTGTGATGAGAAGAATCATGAGATAGCGCCTGTGATGATGATCCAACAGTGATGATCCAGATCCAGTGATGATGTTCCAGTGATGATCCAGATCCGAAGATGAAGATGACTTGAAGATAAAGATAACTTGAATATGAAGATGACTTGAAGATAAAGATAACTTGAAGATGAAGATGACTTGAAGATGAATATGACTTGAAGATGATGAGGACTTGATGATGATCCGGATGGTATAGAGAAGAAGACTTGTGCTGATAATTTGTGTCGAGAGAATACCTTCCTAGTTAAGAGGGAGTGTTAATGTATTTGTAACTTTGGAATGTATTCATCTGTATATCTTATGTATTGTACCCCGATGTTTATTCCGGGATGTGTCCATAATGTATTTGAGTCATGTCATGCCCCGATGTTCCTATTGAGAGGTTCTATAATGTAAACAAGTCATGTCAAGTCATTGTGGGTAACCCTCCTATTGTTCAAGGGTTAAA
Organism: Pseudotsuga menziesii; assembly: GCA_001517045.1. Taxonomy (NCBI): domain Eukaryota; kingdom Viridiplantae; phylum Streptophyta; class Pinopsida; order Pinales; family Pinaceae; genus Pseudotsuga; species Pseudotsuga menziesii. The sequence continues at coordinate 796,013 of LPNX011210748.1, read as the reverse complement.
GTCCCCACAGTTGTGGGGCCCTAGGGTTATTAGACTATCCTAGAGAAGTCAACCCTAGGTGAGTCATTGTAAGTCGGGACAATAGTCCCCACCATTGTGTTAAGGATAACCCTCCTTGTTGGTTGAAGGAGGAAAAGTTCCCACAAGTTGTGGGGCACTAGGGTTATTAGACACTCCTAGAGATGTCGGCTCTAGTAAGTAATTATAAAGTGAGGCCGACATGTTGGAGTGGGCTTCAAGTGAACGAAAGAATATAAATAGAGAGTGAGCCTCTCTATTTATCACACACACACACTCACTCATTGGGGCACATGAGTGAGAGAGAATTTGTTGGGATCAGAGAGAGATACTACTGCTGTCGGGAGATCATCTTTATGTTTTCAAGTTTTACTTTTGGTGCTGATTCTATCTCTGAGGAAGTTGCAGGGTTTTCTCCTTTATGGTTTCCCCGAGGAAAATTCTGTGTGTCTCTTGTCTCTTGTGTTTATTGTTGTGCATGTTATTCTCTCAGTTAAATATACTAATATCATAGTGTTAGCTTGAATGATAAAAATATAACACCCCTCAGGTACCTCAGAATATCCTTTGCAGCAATCAAGTGAACATGTCTCGGATCTATCAGGAACTGGCTCAAGGTGTTCACAGTAAAGCAAATATATGGTCTCGTATTCGTCAGGTACATCAAGGACCCATTCATCTGACAATAGATCGTAACATCAATCGATTCTGATGAAGTATCGCTCAGTAGCTTCAGGTTCGATGCCATAGGTGTGGTCATGGCCTTGTAGTCCATCATCTTGGACCTCTTCGGGATCTTTACCGTATACTTCCCTTATCCCAGGGAAATCCCATCTGCATTCTGCCACACCTCCATTCCTAGAAAATATCACATCATACCCAAGTCCTTCATTTCGAACTTAGCAGCAAGCTTCCTCTTCATATAAAAAATCAACCCATCCATACATGTCACAAACAAATCATCTACATACTGTAGGAGTATCACTGGGTTACCATATTCAACCTTGTAGTAAAGGTTGGAATCTACTTTACTCTTGGTAAAGCCCAAACTGGATAGAAAGCTATCAATTATTCTGTGCCATGTCTTGGGTGCCTGTTTTAAACTGTACAAGGCTTTCTTCAATTTACACACATGAGTCTCCCTATCATGTGTCTCAAAACTGAGTGGCTACTCAAAATACACTTCCTCCTCCACTACACCATTCAAGAAAGTAGTCTTGACATCCATCTGGTGTATCTTCCATTTCATCACTGCATCCAGAGCAAGTACTGATTTGATGGAAGTGTATCTGGCTACAGGTGCAAAAGTTTCTTCATAATCTATTCCTTCTTTCTGGGAGAAGCCACGATCCACAAATCTTGCTTTATATTTCTCTATGCTACCATCTGTAGCATGCTTGATCTTGTAGATCCATTTGGAAGTTCAACAGACTTCCCTTCTAGTCTTGGGAAAACATCCCAAACATCATTCTTCATGATCGATTGATACTCTTCGATCATAGCATCCTTCCATTCTTTCCTTTATGCCGCTTCTTCATAGTTGGAAGGTTATTTATCGATGAAATCACATAATAAGGCTACATACCCGGAGCAGGACCTGGTTCTTTTTCTTTCTTTGTGATTTTATTCTGGAGCCCCATATCTTTCTGAACCTTGGATAGCTTCTCGTACCCAAGTAGTTTTCCTCTTGTGAGGATTATTCTCCTGAGGTGGATCTACAGGTTCTTGAGATTATTCTAATTCTTGATCTTCTTCTTGAATTTATTCGTTCATGGTTGTGTCATGAATTATGGTTGCTTTTGTTTCTTCAAGTTCTTCAGCAGGTCTCTTTCTGGATTTGTTGTAAGCTGAGTCTTCGTCAAATGTTATGTCCCTGCTGATGTCGATCTTCTTGAATCCTGGGAAGTATATTTTGTAAGCCTTCGAGCTTTCAGAGTATCCCACAAATATACCCTTCTTTCCTGAAGGATCTAACTTTGTCCTCTTTTCTTTCAAAATGTGTATGTACACTAGACAGCCGAATATTCTAAGATGGTTGACTTCTGGTTTCTTGCCGAAGAATACTTCTTCAGGTGTCTTGTTCTCAAGTACTCTGTGTGGAGTACGGTTCTGTACATACACCATTGTTCTGGCAGCTTCTACCCATAGATGCATGGGAAGATATTGATTATGAATCATGGCCCTTGCAGCTTCCATGATTGTTCTATTCTTCCTTTCTACAACCCCATTTTGTTCTGGATTATATGGAGTGGTTAACTCCCTCTTAATCCCTTAATATTTGCATAATTCTTTGAATTCATTTGATGTGAATTCTCCACCATTATTTTATCAAAAGGTTTTGATCTTCTTTTCTATGTGGTTCTCTATCAAGGCTTTGGATTCCATGAACTTTATAAATACCTCATATTTGTTCTTCATGAAGTATATCCATGTCTTCCTAGAAAAATCATCAATAAAAGAAACATAGTATACATACCCGCTTAATGAACTTGATGACATTGGACCGCATACATCGGAGTGAATGATTTCCAAGATTCATTTTTCCTTTCTCTCGCTACTTGGAAATGTCTTCTTTGTGTTCTTTCCTTTTGCGCATCCTTTGCAAACTCCTTCATGTTTTTCCTGAATTTCTAGAAGACCTTCAACAACTTTGCTTGCAAGTGGTAGTGCTCTGTAATGCACATGTGCAAGACTTCTATTCCAAAGTTCATTTGGCTCTACTGTTTCATGGACCAAGGCTTGTTCTTGATGGCCCTTCAATTTGTATAGACCTCCCTCTTGTTCCCCAATCACTACTGCATCATTAATAGTCTTTCCCTTTGGCCACATGAGAACTTGGACATCTAAAAATGCAACCCTCATGCCTTTTGCATCTAATGCAGATTTGGAGAGGAGGTTCTTCTTAAGTCCTGGTACAAACAATACATCCTTCATTTTCATAGACTTTCCAGAGTCTAGCTTATAGGAGGATTCCCCACTACCTTTTATTGGATACTGGTAGTCATCTCCAAGTTTCACCTTGTGGGGTGATTCATGTTCTGATAGTTTTACAAAGGACTCTTTGAATCCTGTCATATGTTTGGAAGCCCCACTATCTATAATCCAATCATGGCTTCCATGTGTGATGTTTACCATGAGAGCAGAAATCAAAACATATTCTTCATCACATGAAGAATCATCACTTTCTTGCTTGATTTTCTTTGTGGAAAGTTCATCATCTTTTGCAGCATGAGCATGATGTCTTCGCTTGTTTTTTTTTCTTCTTGTGGGAGTTTCTTTTGTTTTAGGGCAATCTTTGGCATAGTGTCCTATTTCAACACAAGTATAACATCTGAGTTGAGTTTTTCTAGAGGGGGGATGCTTACCTTTAGAATGATGATGATAGTCCCTTCTGTTCTTCTTGGATTGAACTGTGAGAGCTTGATCTTCACTTCCCATATTTTTTTCTCGAGATGCTATCCGAGCTTCTTCTTGTGAGCATTCTTCCCATAGTCTACTCAACTTGACTAGCTTCTTTCTGGCATAGATCCCTTGAATGAAAGAGTCCCATGTCCTAGGGAGACCATTCAAGGTGGTCATTACAATATCTGCATTATCCACTTCTTCATCCACTGCTTCAAGTTGTTCTTTGATATGGGAGACCCTTGTGAAGTATGACTGTATGGTCTCCGCATTCTGGATCTTCACATTCTTCAATTGGTTCCTCAAATTCATCTTCCGGTTTATGTTCTTTCCTTCAAACGGTTTGGTCAGGGCATCAAACATAGCTTTAGGTGTCTTTAGGGAGGACACATATGGTATGAGGTGATCCTTGATTGAATCAGCAATAATCCTCTTAGCCATGACCAATTTCTTCTTGTGTAAGGATTTAGCCTCATCTCCATTTGGAACTGGAACCTCCTCATTGATGTAGGAGTCCAACTCATTTTCTTCCAGGACCAGGGAGATCCTATACTTCTAGGCTTGAAAGTTATCAGCTCCCTCAAGATTTTCATCAAGCTTGGTATGATGAGACATCTTAACTAAGAACCTCAAATGGAAATACAAAAGATTTAGATCTTACCAGGTCAAGATGTCGGGACTGGATCTGGAGCTGAATTTCTACAGTGCTAGTTTAGGAGCAGATTAGGGTTTGACTTTCCTGGAGTTCTATCCAACCAAAAACTTTGATCTTGATCTCTAAACTTTGATTTTGAGGAGGATATCAATCCAAGCCTGGTCTCACTCAAAAATTCCACTTCTGTGGAAAGCCCTAATTTTTGGCAGTAGTGTCAGGTCAAAAACTGAAAATGCTCAGAATCAAGCTTGCAATCAATAATCTCTCAATTCAAATTCCATCCCTAATTGATGAAATTCCATCACAAGGACACGGGTTTAATCTCACACTCCGAGCCATATTTGAGGTAGTCTCCCTAGTCTAAAAATGTCAGTATCCACAAGGTTGTACCCTCCTTGTGGTTTGTCCTATCTCTCCCCCTTTATATTTTGTTCTAGTGAATAATAATCCCCTCAATGAGGAATCCCTCACGAAGGATTATGAACCCCCTCACATGTGGAAATAATATCTCCTTCGATTCAGGTTTTCCTTTCATAGTAAAATTTCCGTTTTATCTCACTTTTACTTAACTACTATAAAATCTTCACAATTTGACATGCCTTTCAAGCACATGAATGATAAACCTACTTTCCTTCTTATAAGCCAAACTATTTCACTAGTGGGGAGTTGGCTTGAGCTCCACACTATGAATATTTCTTATATATTTACATTAAATACGACAACACAAGTCCAGGCAAAATTGGAGGAACAAAAATGAATTATGTAAATTTCATAATTTTCTAGATTTAAAATCAAGTGAAGAAATTGGCCATAATTAAATCACATGCACATGTTATCCATGAATCTATCCCTGAGAGTTAGCTCAAGTTTTCATGATCCAAACGTGAGATATTAATTCTCTCAAAGTTGGGAAGTTCACGAGTTCAAAGCTCTTGATTCCCTTATAACTAGGCACTATCATCAGGGTCGTCGGTTTACCACATTTACCATCCATGGATCATGAGTAAGTACTCAAAGGGTTTTCCATGAGACTTTCCTTAGAAAATTAATATTGTCCATGGATCTAAATCACATGCACATCTTGATAGCGATTAGGAAATATCCATGCACCAATGGAAAAAAAACGGCAACAAGGAGGTGAAGTATAATCGTTTTTGTAATTATACATAAGACAAATAATAAGACAAGTATAATGGCTTGAATAGTATTTTTAAGGGTGGTTATTATAAAACCACCCCTAAAAACACCCATTTGTTCTCTTTCCACTACATCCCAAAGAAATATAAGATGAAATAGGCAAGTAAAAAGTGGCCACTCAATGAAACAATGTGGAAAAGAAGGAAATAGGGATCCATACACCTTCTAAATGGTGCATAGTGGTACTATGGGAGTTTTATCACACTTCATAAAATGACAATGAAGTATTAGCCACCAACAATTAACTCCAATGTGTGAAGCAAAACGGTGAGGACATTTCACATCACAATTAAGATTATAATAATTAAGATCACCACCAAATACACACACTAAACTCAAGCACATAATAGATTCACCTAACTCACATACACAAGTGACACACCAAACTCATGCACTAATAGATGCACCAATTCTATTGCAATTTGAATTTCAATAGATTAGTGCCAATTCTATTTCAATAATTTTACAAAAAAAAAGTTAGATTTAGATGACAAAGAGAAAAGATTGCAAACACTAGTTTTCTATGCTTATAACCTTTAAGACTACTTACTTAGATCGAATATTTGATTGCTGATCTTATAAAATATTGTTGTGAATAAAGATGGGAAAAGAAAAACTCAAAGCAATGGTTTCTCTACTTATGACTTAGATAATTTCAAAAGCATCACAAGACCAAAATGTAATGATATGCTACAACATTGGAGAGCAGTGGAAGTCCTAAAGAATCCATCTTTGACCAAGACTAGATCCTACTAAAGGAGGGATGAGTTGGTCGGATATGTTTATCCCCAATCAAATAAGCTTCCTATACTGCAAATATATGAGAGGGTCCCTCCATATGTTTTTTGTTGTTGAGACAGGTTCATACAATCAATTTAAAATCAAGCTTTTCAATCTTGGAATCTTAATCACATTCAAAAGGTTGCATATGCATGGCCTATGTTGTGGCTTAAGGCCCCACACATGGCATGTAAGGATTAGAGATAGATTCCATGGACTTAGAACCTAAGTTTTTGCACCAAACTATGCCCTTATCCTCAAGAAACATATCAGGTTTTTCAAACTTGGAGGCCAAAGATTATGTATTATGGTCATGTGTGATTCCTTGAGTGACAAAACATGGCATGTGAGCCCCATAGAAGTATATGTTATGGCCTAGTGCCTTTCCTTTTATCCCTAGACCATGGCATGGAAATCAAGAAACAACCTTGGTATGTTAATTCTCAAAATGATGGACATATTTCACTCATATGCCAAATATTTCCTTTGTATGGCATGTGTGGTCGTTTGGGGTGCTACACATGACCCATGAGACATAGACAAAACTATATGAACTTAGGCCCAAGAATTTAATCTCAACCCATGGCCTGGTTGTAAAAAATTATTCATGGTGTTATACATCCCAAAATTGCCACCTATCCCACTCATAAGCCAAAAATGATCTCTATAAATCCTATGTGATGGACTCAAGCCCTGCGCAAAGTTAGGGGTCATTTATGGGTAATTATGGGTAAAGGAAGGGTAATTAGGGGTTAAAGGAAGGGTAATTAGGGGTTAAATAGTGATAATTTAGGGGTAATTTGTGGTCAATTATGGGTAATTAACGGTCATTTAGGGGTAATTATTGGGTAATGAGTTGTGGTAATTAGGGATTAATAAGGGGTCAATTATGGGATAATTAGGAGTTAATTAGTGGTAATTAGGGGTCAATTGTGGGTTAACTAGGGGAAATTAATGGTGCCTATGGATAAATTATAGGTAAGTAGGGGCCAATTAAGCCCAAGTTCTTAGCTAAACTATTGGTTGTCCTTGGTATTGGTCATTTAGTTAGGTTTAGGGCGACATGTGCCCATTTTGAATCCTTATGTGTGGAGCATACTAGTCTACATCGATGGGTTTACTAGAGAATATGTCTATGAAAGGTTGGAAAGATCAATTGGGTTTCTCCTTGAGGTTTTCCTTGGAAAAAAGTATGGGTCATTCAGAGGTTATCAAGGGTTAATTACTAGTAAGCATGGATTATTTAGGGGTGATTACTAGTTAATAAGGGTTGAACTATGGGGTAATTAGGAGTTAATTAGTGGTAATTAGGGGTCATTTATGGGTTAAATTGGGGCAATTAATGGTACCCATGGGTTAATTACGGGTAAGTAGGGGGCATTTAATCCCAAGGGCTTAGCTAAACCAATGGTTATCCATGATTTTGGGCATTTAGTTAGGTTCATGGTGGCATGTACCCATTTCGAATCCTTGTGTGTGAGGCACATTAGTCTACATCAATGGATTTACTGGGGAATATGCCATCTATGAATGTTTGGAAAAATCCAATAGGTTTCTCCATGAGGTTTTCCTTCGAAAAAAGTAGGGGCCATTTAGGGGTTATCAAGGGTTAATTACTAGTAAGCATGAATTATTTAGGGGTAATTAGTGGTCAAGTAGGGGTCATTTTGGTGTAATGAGTGATAATTGGGGGTAATTAGAGATCAATTATGAGGTTAATTAGGGGTCAATTATACAATATTAGTGGTAAATTTTAGTATTTTTTGAGAGGATGGATATTGAGAACATACTTAAAATATATATATATAGGGGTGGTCCTTCTTACCCCCCCCCCCCCCCCCTGAAAGGAATGAGAATTAAAGTTTTGGCAAACTTTAAAAAACTACCTCCAAAAGTAAAATTCTTTGATTTTTATGGGGTTTTCAAAAAACCTCCTTGAAACATATATTTAGGAGTAGCCTTTCTAACCCCCCCTAAATGTTATGAGAATTTATCAATTGGAGGTGGGTTTTTACAAACCATCACCAAAAGTTCAATTCTTGAGACTTTTATAGGGATAAATTTTTTTAAATCGCCTTGAAAATNGGGGTGTGGTTCTAAAAACTACCTTCAAAAACACCTTTAGGGGCGGGGTCTTTCTAACCCTCCCCTCCCCCTCTAAACAAAAAGTCTTGAGAATTGGACTTTTGGGGGCTGTTTTTTAAAACCGCCACCAAAAGTCCAATTCTCGGGACTTTTGAGGGAGGTATTTAAGAATCACCCCCAAAAGACCTAATTTTTTTTTTTGGCGGGGGGGTTAGCAAAACCGCCTCCAAAATGGTATTTTTATCTAGTGTCCAAATGGGTAAAGAAAAATGTTCCTTGTAATTCATATAATAATTCATCAATGTCAAGAATAGGAAACTTATCTTTAATGATCATTTTATGTTTAGTTTAGAAAAGATTAGGATCCTCGGGCCTAAATGAATTCACTGTGAAAGAAGGTTTTAGGACAGAGAAGCAATTCAATGTACACTAATCAAACATTCATGGTGAGAATTGAACAACTAGGAGACAAATTTTGGTCAGCATAACATTACATGAATTATCATTAATTTGTATGAGATACATCCATAATACAAATAAGGAAGTTTGAATCCTCTAGGAATGATTCGAATCCCATGACTTGGAATGACTCTAGTGCTAACTTAATGCGGTTAAATGACCAACTCAAAGCTCACTAATATAACTTAGGATAACTTAATCAATTCACAGTCAGTTAACTGAACAAGGTAGGTAGGAAAAGGTGACAACCTCCTAAAATTAGGAAAATGTGGCGATAAAGAAACTAAATATGAACTAACTGATGTCCATCGGAGGGTAACTCAACATAGATTGGGGTGAACTGATGATCGAAATACCATGACTTAGTGTGGGCTCCTAAATTATAAGGATTTGCCTCTAGAGCTCCTAAACTCATGCAAACTAGCGCATCAAGTGGTAGGTGGGCCCCAGATGAGTTCCCCATGGCACTAGTGAAGTGGTAACAAATTCCTAAGCTAGGAAATAACATTTATATTGTGTTGGTCAAGGGAGGATTATTAATTAATCCTAACACCCCCCCTTAATACAAACTTGGAAAATTGGGCCCTGAAAACTAAGACTAAAGGTCACCCATACATTCTAATGAAAAAAGTACCTACTCAATAAACCGATGAAAATGGGGAAAACGTCATGGGAACCCCCCCCCCTCTCCCGCCCCATCTAAAATGAACAGTGCAACCATGATTAATCTTTCACACCAAGAGATTTCCTCTTGAGTAAAAAACTTGTGAATTTTTTTTGCAATCTGCATCTCTGTGGAGCAGTAATGCAATGTGATGGTCCTTGTGTGCACTAGTTCCCTGGTATAGTGCATGTGAACCTTTCCACCTTCTTCCAATCAGATTCCAGATAGGAGAATAAATATTGATGCTTTTGCATCCAATCTTGCATCTTTCAAACCTCTTTGACAGTATGTAATATTTGAACTTGGGATGCCATGCCTTGGGGCCTTGCTTAAGCACATACAATGTATTCCTTAGTTTGGATGTCAAGAGGGAATCAATGTACCTCTTAGGACTTTCCATGTATATTTTTCCTTCCAATTTGGTATGTAGAAGGTTACTTTTGTCTCTTCTTTATGGACGAAGAGTAACATGATCCAATATCTTATTGTTATTCAGTGAGTAGAACTATTGATCAGACCTCACCATCATGTATCATCTCTCTGGGGGTTTGTAGCACCTCTCTGGAAGAAGTGGATTTTCTTGACATAGCGTAAGGCTCTCATCTTGAAATTGAGACCTATTTCTCCTTTTGTCAGATGACTCTCCAATCATGTTACCAACAACCTCAATGACCTTTTGATCCCATTTAGGCCTAGGATTGGGAGTAGGTACTGGATATGGATCTGGATCTGATTGAACTTCATATTCAATTCCATAAACCGATTCAAATTGGTCCTTTTCTTCAGATTTTGAATATGAAACATTAATGGAAACATAATCATATGCAAAAGGTTTAGGCATAATGAATTTACCTTCCCTTTTAAATGGCAACTAAGATGACACTAGATCTGAGTATGGCAGAAAGTGTGAGAATTCATATGTCTCAAAGGCATGGTTTACAACACCTTTCACTATCATCTTCCCATTTGAAATATCTGAGATCTCCACTAAGTTAAGATCAAATACAACTCACTTTGGTGAGACTGTATGAGTCATCTGATATAAAGACAACAAATTTGCTGCCAGGGAAGGAACATAGAGGACAGTCTTGAACACTTTGTGCTCAAATTTGGTTGAACCCTTCCCTTCAGCTTGTATTTGAGTGTCATCTCCCATGTGAATACTTGGACCATCGATAAGTTTTAATGAAGATAATGATTATTTGGATGAAACAATGTGATTTGAGGCTCTTAAATCAGTGAGGAAGGCATGAGATTTTGAAAATACAACATTCAAAGCATGGCATCTCTTGTGATATTCAGTATTATCTCCAGAATAATCCTTCCTTGTGCCTTCAGGGAGGGAAATATTATTTTTTTCAAGGAGTCTTGACATCTAATATATAGTCTTCTTCATACAACCTTTCTATGTATGGTTTCCTTTCTTAAAGTAGGAGCACTTGCCCTTGTCAAACCTCTAATGTTTTTCATTCTTAGAGCCCGAGGATTCATCTAATTGATCAAAATATTCCTTAGGTTTGAATTATGTGTTACTCTTATCCTTTCCTTTCTACTTCCTCCTTGCTTTTGCATTCTTTGTCTCCCCCGCCAAGATAGCTTGATTTTTGGAGGCTCTGAGGATCCCATCTGTATCAGCGTGTCTTGTTCCTGAATAAGAGGTTTTGTGAAGGAATCAAGTGATGGAATTCACCAATTAGGAGTTGTAAGTATACCGTAGTGAAAGGTGGATACAAACATTGAGAATTTTGGTCCAAGTGCATGAAAAGGGATTTGAATTTTGAGAAGATTACTGGATGGTTTTGAATTTGTTGGGTTGTAGTGCAATAAACTCATTCTCCAGAATATGGCCTCTCAACTTATCATGCTTTCCAAATAGGATTCTAGCTTCTCCCATACTTCCTTTTGAGTTTTCAATCCATCAACATGGAAGAGTAACTCCCTGGAGATGTGAATTCACATGAAGCCAAATGATTTATCCATCTTGTTCAGATACTTCGACTTCTCAAGAGGTTTTTGGGGTTTGACCTCCCTGCCCATGGTGACCATGTATAGACCTTTGTTTCACAACACTATATGCATATCATCCCTCTAATCAAGATAGTTGAAGGGTGTGAGGCTATTGGGAGTCAAGGCTACTGAATTCTCTATCTTGCAGCTTCAAAGAACAACTAATTTTTCATAAATCTTCAATTTACCTACAAAAACACTTCAATTCGAAGTCAAACCAATTCAATCACTCTCCACTTTGACATGTACACTTTATCTAGATGCATCACACCTAGATATACTTCTCTGGACAAATTCTAGAGGGAGTAAGGAAAGAATACCATGAATTATGTGGAACCCAATTACTTTGGTGCATCAATGGAAGTTTTCTAGGTTTGAAGTTTGCCTGAATACCTACTCTAATACCATGTTTAATTTAGCAAATCTTAGGATCCTCGATCCTGAATGAATTCACCATGAAATAAGGTTATATGAGAGAGAAGCAATTCATTGTACACTGATCAAACATTCATGGTGAAAATTGAACAACCAGGAGACAAAATTTGGTCAGCATAACATTACATGAATTATCATTAATATGTATGTGATACATCCATAATAAAAATAAGGAAATTTGAATCCCATGACTTGGAATGACTCTAGTGCTAACTTAATGTGGGTAAATCACCACTGAGATCCACTAATATAACTTAGGAAAAATAAATCATTTCACAGTCAGTTAACTTGCTCATCTTTCTTGACAATCCCACACTGCTTGCACTGCATGACAAGGGATTTGAATTTTGAGAAGAATTGTTGGATGGTTTCGAATTTGTTGGATTGTAGTGCAATCGAATCATTCTCCAGAATATTGTCTCTCAAATTATCATGCTTTCCAAATAGGTATTTGGGATTCTCCCATACTTCCTTTTGAGTTTTAAATCCATCAATATGGAAGAGTAACTCCCTGGAGATGTGAATTCACATGAATCTGAATGATTTATCCATCTTGTTTAGATACTTCGACTTCCCAAGAGGTTGTTGGGGTTTGACATCCCTTCCCATGGTGACCATGTATAGACCTTTGTTGCACAATACTATCTGCATATCATCCCTTTAATCAAGATAGTTGAAGGCTGTGAGGATCCTGGGAGTCAAGGCTACTGAATTCTCCATCTTGCAACTTCAAAGAACAACTAATTCTTCATAAATATTCAATTTACCTGCAAAAACAATTCAATTCAAAGTCAAACCAATTCAAACACTCTCCACTTTGACATGTACACTTTATCTGTGTGCATCACACCTGGTTAGACTTCTATAGACAAATTCCAGAGGGAGTAAGGTAAGAATACCATGAATTATGTGGAACCCAATTACTTTTGGTGCATCAATGGAAGTTTTAGAGGTTTGAAGTTTTCCTGAATACCTACTCTAATACCATGTTTAATTTAGCAAATATTAGGATCCTATATCCTGAATGAATTCACCATGAAAGAAGGTTATATGAGAGAGAAGCAATTCAGTGTACACTGATCAAACATTCATGGTGAAAATTGAACAACCAGGAGACAAAATTTGGTCCACATAACATTACATGAATTATCATTAATATGTATGTGATACATCCATAATACAAATAATGAAATTTGAATCCTCTAGGAGTGATTTGAATCCCATGACTTGGAATGACTCTAGTGCTAACTTAATGTGGGTAAATCACCATTGATATCCACTAATATAACTTAGGACAACTAAATCATTTCACAGTCAGTTAACTAAACAAGGTAGGTAGGAGAAGGTGCCTATCTCTTAAAATTAGGCAAATGTGGAACTAGAGAAACTGAAGATGAACTAACTGATGTCCATCGAAGGGTAAATCAACACAAAATAGGGTGAACTGATTATCGGACTCCCATGACCCAGTGTGGGCTCCTAAATTATAGGGATTGCTCTCTGGAGCTCCTGAACTCATGCAAACTAGCACATCAAGTGGTAGGTGGGACCCAAATGAGTTCTATATGGCACTAGTGAAGTGGTAACAAACTCTTGAGATAGGAAATAACATTTAGACGATGGTAGTCAAGGGAGGATTATTAATTAATCCTAACATTTTATTGAACTCATAGAAACCTAGATAGATATGTCATGAAGCTTTATTTTTATGAACCATCACAACTGATTTAGAGGAATCACTTTGGCTAGGTTGAATGATTCCAACTCTAACTTGTCTTGAACTGTATTCTCAATCTCACTATTTGATGCATTTTGGTACTTGTAAGGTTTTACGTTAGGTGGTACACTTCCTAGTTGCAAGTGAATAATATGGTCTTGATGTTGAGAAAATAGAATACATTTAGACATCTCTCCAAATACCTTGGAATGATTGTTAATAACTCTTTGGAGATCCACTAGAATAGAGGGTATAGATTCTTGAATATTTAGTAAGCACAATTGTGCAATTACACCATTGTGTCCCTTTTTCTTAACAGTTTTTTCATGTTGTTAGAGTTTATTACATTAGACGGTTTCCATAGAATACCTTTGAGTTCAATTTCCTTTCCTTATGTGTATAATATCATAAATCAAAATCGATCAATAATGTTACCTTTTTATTTTTAATATATCCTTCTATCCTAAGAGTTTGAGGGATGGTAATGTTGGCCAATGCATGTAAATATATGGTTGGACTAGTATTTTATAGTTCTACCTTTCGAGATTCTAGGTTTTCGATCTTCTTCCTCTTCATAATACATGTATACTAATTTCTTCTCACTACACTTAAGCCCCTTACTATACTCATTGTCACAATTGAAACATAGTCCCTTTTCTCTTCTTTCCTCCCCTTGTTAAGGCATCAAACTTGTAGTAGATCGAGTGAGATTTAGGGGAACATTTCCCTCTCTATAAGTGTTAATTACTGCCCTTCTAGTAGCCATATTTTACTTTCAACTTTCCTTTCCAAACTAAAAAAATTTTCCAATGTTTTAGGTTCAAAGAGACATACCTCACGTTGAATGTTCTCCTTTACTGTGCCAATGAATAGATCCAACAATTTATCCTATGAAATGTTCTTCACCATAAGACTCAAATTTTGGAATTTCTTAATGTACCCAGTAATTGGACCTCTTTGCTTGAGATTTATCAATTGGCTAAGGTGTTGTTCCTAATATGACAATAATTTGTTATCAATTCATCTGTAAATATAGACCAAGAGGCAATAGAATCATTTTTACAATCACAAAGGGATTGGTACCACACAAACTAACTAAGTTCTAGATACAAGGATGCAATAGTTACCTTTTTTGAAATCAACACTTGGTGTAAATCAAATATTTGATCCATTTTGGAATATACATGTTACCCCATCAATATTCTTCATATCTTGGAAATGAAATAGTTCCTTGGTTCCAATTTAAACGCATGATTATGTGTAGACATGTGTCTGCGAATCAAGGCACTTGTTCTCTTAGTATGATAAAATCTTGTCCTAAGGTGACTGGGACTCTATCATATTGTTCTCCTTATCCTCTTCTCAAGGAGTTGAATTTTGGGAAGTAGGTTGCTTATATCCTTCACAAGTTCCCCCCTCACGATTTCAAAGTTCTTTTTTATGTCTTAGGTATCCCCTTTGAATGTTTTGGATTCAACTTGAATATTCCCTTTAAATGTTTGGATCATTATTTACCATATTCATGACTTCCACCTTTCTTATCATTATAATTTCAAGTTTCACTGCTCTTTTGGTAATTTTGGATACCCCAAATTCCACAATGTCAGGTAGGTGAGTGCAAAAAGTTGAGGGACCTTTTAGATGCAATGGTAGATTCAAAAAAATGATTCAAGATCTATATGTTGATGTATTTGTAATTTCGGAATGTATTCACTTGTATATTTCATATATTGTATTTCATTGATCCTCGATGTTCCTATCAGGAGAATCATTAATGTAAACAACTCATGTAAAGTCATAGAGGTTAACCCTCCTAATTGATCAGGGGTCAAATTCCCCACAGTTTCGGGGCACTAGGGTTATTAGACTCTCATAGAGAAGTCGGCCCTGGTAAGTGATTGTCAAGTCATAAACTAGTATAAATAGAGAGTGAGACTCTCTATTTCAAACACACACTCACCCAGCTATAGCGCATAGGTTAGAGAGAAGTAGCTCGCTCAAGTGAGAGAGAGAACAGCTGTTGGAGATCATCTTTTTGTCTTTGGGTTTTACTGCTACCNGTTTTCTCCTTTATGGTTTCCCTGAGGAAAATCTTTGTGTCTATTGTCTCTTGTGATTGATTGTTGTGCATGTTATTCTCTCAGATAAGATCCTAAGATCGTATTGCTTAAATGATAAAAATCTAACACTATAAAAGATAAATCATCCCAAGCAATGTCAAGCCTTCCAAGCCTAGTCCTAATCCTAACAAGTTTATTCCAACTAGGATAGTTAAGCAAAATGTGAGCATGTTATGTTTCTCTAAAACACACACACGATATGTTCTACAAAATGCGCATGCGTTATGTTCTACAAAATGTGCACGTGTTTTGTAAAACATGATTTAATCCCAGAATGGTTCGCGCCCCTCATTTTCTCCACAACAGTCAACCACAACGATTTCAAACTGACAAAAGCACGCAAGGGTGAACGCGATTTGAGTGAGAAAGGAATACAATTTCCACATTTGGGATCCATCTCTTCATTATAAGGTATTTACAACAATCTTGTCCTGCTAGTTTCATTTTTTTCAATAGTTTGTATGCCCTAATATGAATTGAAACCATAATTTTTTAATTTATATTCCCTAAAAGAAATTTACATGCCCAATGGAAACCAAAAACCCAATTTCATCATAAAAACCAAATCAATTTCACTATGTGCATATATATTCACAAGCATCCTTGTGAATCCAAACCAATATCCATAAATATGCAAAGTTTCTCAAGTATATAGTGAGATTTCACACAACTAAAATAAAATTCATGAAGAATTTATATCTTCCCCAAACTACATAAACAAAGACGCTAAATGGCCTAAAGAGTCCAAAAAAAATCATGCCACAACAAATAATGGCATATCAAAATCCTTGCCAATATTGGGAATTTATTCATCAATAGGAGAGGGAATATCAAAGTTGGTCCTCCAAGGAAATTAATCAACACCTTATAGTTTTGATGAAACTTCCTAATCCAAGTGTTAAAATAAGGTTTACACTTGAGTGAAGGGCACATTATGGTTAAGTTCAAGACAATGGAGTTCAACAATAGGCTCTACCAACATCAAGATACATAGGGAGGTTGAAGTGTTTGATTACATTCCAATCACATACTATCATACATGATAGAATCCAGTGGAAACCTTGCAACCCTAAAATCTTGAAAACTGTTAATCTTGTTGAATTCTAGCTCCCATACCACTATACACAAATATGTAAAGTCTCTCATGGGTATATAGAAAGAGCGCATACAACTAAAATAACATCAAGTGGAATCCATACATGCCCCAAATTACATATAAACAAAGATGCTAAATGGCCTATAGAGTCCAAAAAATTCACACTACAACAAATAATTACATATATCAAAATCATTTCCTATATTGGGATTCTATTCATCAATAGCACATGTTCCCTCTCCTATAGGATCTTTCCCTTGCCTCTGCCTGGAATCTCGAAGTTGGTCCTCCAAGGCCATTAGTAAACACCCCACAATTTTGATGAGACTTCATAATCCAAGCCTTAAAATAAGGTAGAGAAGCTTCCCAATCAACATATACACATAGGACATTTAATGTATGCATCCCAAAATTGAAATTAATACACATATATGACATAAATTTAAGATGGAAAAATGTTAAATATTTATTCTTCAATGTAAAATTTGTTGAATTTTAAATTTTAAACTTGAAATAGTTCATGTTGTTATTTGTCATACACTAGTTTTATATTTTCCATGCCTAGATATTTTATTATACCATGTGTATTTTTCTAATGATATTTCAATTGTATTTATGATTGCAGTGGCTGATATGGACCATAATGCAGATATTTTGAGAGTGATTGGTCATTTGAGAGATATTGGTGCGGCTTAGAGGGGTGGAAATGAACTCTGTCGCTCCTTGTCGGCGTCATTAGATTCCATCATATACACCATCAACAGATCCAATGATGTGTTGTATAACATAGCATCGTACATAGAGAGAAAATGAAAAGAATATGGAAATGGACTGAGCTACAATGACATTAAGAAGCTCAAAATAACCAAAGAGAAAATATATTCAAATTTAGAGTGCCTGGGACAAATAACATTCCAAAGACTACCAAACCACATATTTCTATTGAGTGGTGCATTTTTCAACCAATCAGAGATCACTTATTTCTATTGAGTGGTGCATTTTCTATTGAGGATAATGGAAGTATCGATGTACTTCCTACATAAACCACATATATGTATTGAGTGGTGCATTTTCCAACCAATCAGAGGCCACATATTTATATTGAGTGGTGCATTTTCTATTGAGCATAATGGAAGTATCGATGTACTTCCTACAGAAATTTTATGCAAAGTTTCTCTAGGGAAAACATGTCAACTACCTTGACTTGTTTGGGTTCCAAGGCGATGGGAAGTGGATGCTACAAAACCGTCTCAATGCAAGGCATAGAGATTCTAATTGACAGATACCTCCATGTCGTAGCCTGATACCGAGGCTATATTTTCTTCCTTCCCATGATATGATTCCCCAGAAACAGGAGGGGTTTCTGACACTAGCTCAGATGATTGCGCCACACCAAATCTATTGACCAGGTAGGGTCGTCTTCCTATGGTGGGGTACAACCATCAACTTATAGTGGCAGAGAACAATCTATTGGTGTGGATATATCAACATCCAATGAGCCCCAGATCGAGCCACACGTGTGTACGACATGTGTTCAAGCCTGCTATGGCCACGAACCAACACATGGTAAATCTACGATGATTGTCGATCAGGTAAGTATATTGTAAAAACTCTTATGTTGTTCAATTTATTTTTTCCATATTGCACACATATTAAAATATTCTTAATATGTACAATTTTTAGTCTTGTAGACGCTTGATGCCTCTAAATGGGGTGGTAGTGTACCTGGTGTTGTTGTATTTGAGGCGAAAAAAACCAACACCGAGGTCATATTTTAACATGTCATTTTGTTGATACGTGTCATTTTGTCAGTACATGTTAGTTCATTAATTTGTTAAGTGGTCTAATATTTACATTTTTTGAAGTTGCAGGCACTGCATCCTGAACAAGATACGTGAGACACTGATCTCAGTCAATTTCACCCAGGTGGATTCTACGATTACCTCAAGAATGTAAGTACATTGTTAATGACTGAAACTTGTTCAAATTATTTTTTTCTTACGGTACTCCTTTATAGATCGATAATATTTATAATTTTTAAACTTGCATGTGTTATATGGCTCTATAGAGAGGAAATAAATTGCTAGAAATGACCCCCCCCATAGGGGAGATATGTCCTGAGAAGAGGTAAGTATACTATAACATGTTAGTTTTGAGTACATATTATTGCGTACATTCATGTCCATGTCTAACTATGACAACTCTCTGACTTTAGGCATCAACACAAATCCCTGCACCACCACTTTGGTTTGGCTCTACCCATAGTCTAAACATAGAGAAGGGTTTTGTCTATACCAGATGGTCCTCTTTCGTAGAAAGAGAGGGTGTCCATGATCATGGACCTACAGATTCCACGGTAATGTACACATAGCCTTCGATGATAGTTGTTGGTTAGCTTTCAATTCACTCCATAAGACATTTTTCTTAATGTTTTTCTTGCATGTTTACAACATCGAGATGGAGAGACATCCATACTGGAACTTAGCGGGGTTGTTCATGTTGCAGTTAACGTTGCATCTACAATGGACATAAGTCACAAAGTATCTATTTGAATATTTGTACATACACAATTCATTTGTATTGTGTATGCACATGCATGATGTCTAAATATTTTAGCAATTGGTGAATGTAGCCTCACTCTGGTCCATTAGTGTAGGCGATCGAGGTTGATATTCAACCTATGGCTTGACTTGCTACTAAAGAAACCTAGTCTCCTACCAAAAAACATATTTTTACGGTGAGATGTTCATTAATTACAAAACAGGTTAGTACTTTCTCATGCATACATGTTGATAATTGTTGAGATAATTGAAATAGTTTATTTTATTCATAGAGCACCATTGCGGAGAGGCCCTCGATAAGAAGGAGGGAACCACATGCATCTATACCCTGGATGGATTCAGTGAGTGTTTGTTTTATGTAATGGAGTTGTATTTTAAATTTTCAAATTGTGTTAGTTCTTTAGTATTAGTTCAATTACCTGGTCAACAAACACTACTGTTAATTTGCAGTCACCAAAGATTCATAGTGGTCATGGACATAGGAAAAAGGAATCACAGTCAGGAAAAAACAAGAGGAATTTAGACTCTTGATGTGTTAGTCCAAGCCAGATATGTACTTTTTTGTACAAGAGGAAGTTAGAGTTTCGATGTGTGGTCTAGGACATATGTAATTTTGTTGGCATGTACATCATTGATGTTTTTTATACATGTACATTAACAGGCCATCTAAGGACTGTCTATTTTTGTTTTATAACTTCCATGATATAATATATATTTCATATTGGCTCTTGACAATCTTCACAGTTCAGTATTATGTGTTTTCATACATGTGTGGCCAATACTGTTTCTATGCGTAATGTTCCAAATTTTTTATATATTTTATGATTGCATGGAAATATTGGTTATAAATTTGAGAACAATGCACAATTGCAACATTTTGGAATGACAACAATGCACATTTAAATTGTTCTTGACCACGATCCAATTACATATAAATGTTAGATTGTATTCACAACAATGCATGTTTTCAACCTATTCTTAACCACAATAAAATTATTTGAAAACACATGTGAAATCATGTGAGTGACACCCCTAATCCACACAATCTACTATCACACTTAAAACCTGCAAAATAAGAAACTAATACAACCAAGTATCAATCCATTTATCATAAGCCTCATTCACAACCCATCAATTACACGCAAACCATTTTTATCCTAACCCACTAATGTTGTTAACTCTAACCACTTAATGCATCTCATGTTTCACCTTAGTGACATAAGCACCCAATGTATTCAAATGACACACATAAGGAACAAACCAATCTAACTTGAATGCACATGAATACCTAACTTACATATAATCACTCGTTGGGAATATTAAAGGATGTGCATAGATGCACACCTATGACACATACTTATTTATCCCACATATGTGATACTTATCTTTTAACTTGACCCACACAACCCCCTATAACACTAATCCATATAACTTTAACCCCATTTATGAATAACCCCCAATGCATAACCTACTAATGATCCTAACCCTGACTACTTGATTCACTTTGCAACATACCTAACACACATAAGCACCTCACCCACATAAGAACCTAACAAACAATTAAAGGATGCACAAAGTTGACACACCTAAGTGATACACTTGTGTGGTCCACATAAATGAAATTGGAATTTGGCATGATGACTTTCATCTTATGAATATAAGGGATGCATATATATCATCTACAAAAAAAAAATAGAGTCCATGCATGATCAACAAGATAAACCTTGTGTATGAAAAAATGTATACACTAAAAAAAATTACAAATGATTTGAATACTTGTCAAATTCAAATGAAAGAGATTAGCAAGCCTGGCAATAATTTTTTGCAAGGGGCTCCTAAGAAACCACAAGGACAAATAAAGGAAAATGACAAAGCTAGCAAGGATCATAGAGATATCATCAATGAAACATTACCTTGATTTTTTCTTTAGAACTTTTAATTCTTAAAAACAACATTAATTGCTCAAATGCAAATATAGTGAAACATTAAGGACTCATCAAATGATGTGGCACACTAAGGACATAGCAATGTATTAAGAGTTCAATGTGTTTGGTTTGAGTGCCACTCTTTGGATGTCTAGTTCGATAATCAAAATCAAAATTTTGTAAATTTGTTCCCTATGTGCAAAAAATGCACAGACCCTTGCTAAGAAAAACCCTAGTTTCCAAAGTCGTCCTATAAGGCGATCCTTGGGCCATGGAACCATAGGATAGGGTCACCCCCGACATTATCTAGATGTCTTGAATGGAGTTGATGGTTCATCGATCTGAGTTGTGTTCATCATTCTATGGCACATTGAAGCTCACTTCCTAGAGGCTTTTAGGGACACCTACTGAATCCCTACACTGGGCATAAAATTTCAAGACTACAACAAAACTGGGTTCTGAAAGGTGCTTCAAGTGTGTTTGGGCAGGTTCAATGTGGAAACCCTAGCCAAAAGTTCTTAGATGAGGAATTTGAAAAGTTATCCCCTATGTGAAAAAAATGCATAGACCCTTACTAAGCAAAACCCTAGCGTGTTTACATAGGTTCCACGTAGAAATTTTATCCACAAGTTCTTGGTCAAGGAATTTTCAAAGTTGACCCCTATGTGCAAAAAGTGCACATTACAATCTAATAAAAACCCTACTTTCCAAAATATACCAAAAATTGGGTCCCTGGGTTATAGAAGAAGACGATAGGGGCACCCATAGCACTATCCCAATGTCTTGGATCCAATTAACTCAATGGTTCATCGATCCAAGCCATGGTCAGCATTCTATGGCATGTTGAAGCTCACATCCCATAGGCTTTCAAGGACACCTGTTGAATACCTACCTCAGGCATAGAATTCTAATTGTGCAACAAAACTAGGTTTCGAGAGGTCTTGCAAGTGTGTTTAGGCAGGTTATAGGTGGGAACACTGGGCACAAGTTCTCAGTCAAGGAATTTGTAAAGTTGAACCCTATTGGAAAAAATTACACATTCCCTTACTGAGCAAAACCCTAGTTTCCAAAATCTACCAAAAAGATAACCCCTAGTCCATGGAACTAGAGGATATGGGCACCCCTAGCACTATCCTGATGTCCTGAATCCAACGGAGTTGACTATTTGTTGATCTGAGCCACGGTCATCATTCTATGGCACGTTGAAGATCACCTCCCAAAGGCTTTTAGGGACACATGTTGAATCCCTACCCAGGGAATAAAATTCTAACCGTGCAACAAAACTGGGTTCCAAGAGGCACTGCAAGTCTATTTTGGTGGTTCCAAATGGTAACTCTAGCCACAAGTTCTCGGTCGAGGAATTTTAAATTTTGACTCCTATGCACAAAAATTGCACATTCCCTTACTGAGCAAAAACCTAGTTTGCAAAATCTACCTAAAATATGATGTTAGGATTAATTAATCCTCCTTTGTCCAATATATTCTATTTTGTCATATTTCCTAACCTAGTAAGTTATTATGATTGTGCTAGAGTATGGGGACACACCTATAGTTTATCTTACACTTACTGCATGTGCATGCATGATTTTATGTGCCTCTGGGACCAATCCCTACATTATAGGAGCCCACTCAAAGTGCCACTAGCAGCATCCTTCATTTTGTTGTGGTATGTAAGCAATTATGTTGAGTTATCCTCCAGTCACATTCAGTTAGATCACTATCAATTAGCCTAGTGCCAGTTTTGCATGCATGTAGGGAAAGTGGCAACTTTTGTCCACCTACCTCATTAGTTAACTTATTGTAGACTGATTTAGACATCTGAAGTTAGACTAGTGAGCTCCAACATTGATTTAGAAACACCGAGTTAGCTATTTAGTCAGCTTGAGTAGGTATATTTGAATCCTATCCACAGTATTTGAATTCTATTTATTGTATAATCATTGCAATATTGATTAATGAATGAAGTTAATGTTGTGATTAACTGAGCAATTCTTGTCAGATTTATCTAAAATTTGTGTGATGAATTTCATGTTTAGTGTACATTCTCTTTGATTATTCCACTACATAATTCCCTTCCTACATCTTTCATATTGGCCTATAGATCTATGGTTATCAAATTTAACATGGTATCAGAGCCTTGTTCAGGCTAAACTCAAACCTTGGAAACCTCCATTGTGTACCAGAAGCAACTAAGTTTCCACATAATTCTTGGAATCATAGCATTGCTCCCTCTGGATTCAGTCCAGAGAAGTCTATCCAAGTTTGATGGAATCTGAAAAAAGTGCACATGTCGAGGTCGAAAGGATTGAACTAACATATGATTGTGAATTGAATTGGTTTTGCAGTGTTCTTTGTAGGTATATGTGTAGCTTCTTGAAGAATTGATTGATCATCATACAGTAAAATCGAGAATTCTTCAGCTCTCGTACCTAGAATCCTTACACCCTTCAATTACATTGATTGGAGGGAAGATATGCAGATTTCCTTGCACAACAAAGGCTTGTTTAGGATGACAATGGGAAGAGAAGCTGAGCCCCAATAATATGTTGAGAAGAACAAGTTTCTGAATCGGCTTGATGAAGCCTTTGCATTCATGTGCATCCACATCTACAGGGATATTTTGTTCCATCTCGACGGACTCAAGACTCCAAAGGAATCTTGGGAAAATCTCGAACCTTTGTTTGGAAAACAAGATGAGCTTCAAGGGAATATTTTGGAGAATGAGCTCATTACACTACATCCCAATAATTTCGAGACTATTCAACAATTCTTTTCGAAGTACAAAGCCCTAGTACTGCAATGCAAACAACGTAGGATAGAGAGGAAAGATGAACAACTTGTGCTGTCAGTGCTAAGAAAGCTTGGCTCATATTTCTCATTCTTTGTCTCTGCATTCCATTATGGAATATTTTCCATTCAAAATTGGAAGATACCTTCTCTAGATGCTTTTGTTGAGTCCTTGATACAAAAGCAAGACAAATTGGTCCAGATGGGAGTGATCCAAACCTCCAAGAATCAAGCACTCTTAGTAGTAGACTCAAATAATGCGCAAGAAAGAGGGAAGCTCAAAGGGAAGGAAACCAAAAATACTATATTAAAGCCAAAGGAGAATCAGAGATCTTTCGATGGAGCCTCAGATTCCAAGAAAAACAAGAAATTCAAGAAGACTAAGTGTCCCTACTGTATGAGATGCTTTCATCTAGAGAGTCAATGCATGAAGAAGACCATCGACCAGTTGTCAATACTCCTTGAACATAACAATATTTCCCTTCCACAAGGAGCAAAGAAGTCTAATGTTGGAAACCTGATAGAAGATCATGAGAGGTGTCATGACTTGAAGGCAGGTCTCACTCAGTTGAAGGATTATTTGATATATTATGGAGCATCAAACCACATGGTTTACTCCGAGGAATCCTTCACCACTCCGGATCTCTCAAGAGTACCTATAATTCATATGGGATATGACTCTCAAATCCCAACTGTTGGGAGAGGTTCTATTAAAATCCAACATGGAGAGTTCAAGAATGTACTCTATGTGCCCTCTCTTGCAACAAATTTGTTGTTTGTTTATGAGATGACTCATACAGGCTCTCCCAAGAGATTTACATCCAGTTCTAATACAGTATAAATCACTGAATCATCTACTGGAAATATCATAGCGAAAGGGTTTTATAATCATGCCTCTAAGGCATATGATTTCTCCCATTTCCTGCTTACCTCACATCCGTCAGCTTTATTGACTCATGCCAATAACACAAGCAAGTTGTGGCATGAGAGATTTGGGCATCTCAATTTCAAATATCTATATCAACTTCACAATGACAAATTGGTTGAGGGATTTCCACTCATCAAAACATCAGATGGAGTATGTCATGGTTGCTTGGTAGGTAAGCATTCGAAGAAGAGATTCGAAGTTGGGAAGGCAACTAGAGCTGCCTCTACACTTGATCTGATACACTGTGACATCTCAAGACCAATTCCTACAACATCAATCAATGGATCCAGGTATTTCATAACTTTTATTGATGATTATTCAAGGTTTGTTGGGTACATTTTATGAAACAAAAATATGAGGTATTCAAAACTTTCAAAGTTTTTAAAGCCTTAATAGAAAACAACTTCGAAAAGAATATCAAGTCCATTAGATCTAATAATGGAGGTGGGTATGTTAAAATATATTTTCAGTAGTTATGAGAATCAAAAGGGATTCGAATGGAACACTCACTTCCATACACACCACAACATAATGGTGTGGCTGAGAGGAAAAATAGATCATTGAAGGAGATGGAAACATGTCTTCTCAAAGAAAAGAATCTTCCTCCTTGTCTATGGGATGAGGTTGTAAGTTGTTTCATACATTCAGAATAGGGTGCCTCACAAATAAATGATTGGGGCCACTCCTTTCAAAGCACTATTGGGGCATAAACCTAATGTCTCGCACATGAGAGTTTTTGGTTCCAAATCTTGGGCCAAGATTGTTATTGACAAGAGAAAGGCCTTCCAATCCCAGAGTAGAAAATCCATATTGTTGGGATATGTTGAAGATGCTAAGTCATATAAATTAATGGAACTTGCAACAAGAAGGTGCTTCATAGAGTGCAGTGTGCCATTTGAAGAATAGCAGTTGCATGATTCACCACAATCTGAAGCAGAAGAAGGTATAAACACTCTTCCATTTCCATTTGATGATGATATATTGTCTCATATTTCAGATTCGAAAGATAAGGAACAAGATCAACATGATCTTGATATTGAGGTCGTGCCTCAAGAGAATATAGATCCAGATCCATATCCTATTCCAAATCAAAAGCCTAAATGGGCCCAAAAGCTCATTGAAGCAGCTGGGAATCCAGATGACAGAAGAAGAACACAGTCCCAGTATCAAAATGAACATGTTGCACTCTCTCACACAGCTTTGTTATCTCCAGAGTGGTGCAACAAACTTCTAGAAAGATGCTACTTTATGATAAAGACCGATCCACGATTTGGCCCATTGAAGAACAAAATGGATCATTCCACTCCTCCAGAAAGAAGAAACAAAAGCAACATTCATCAGATAGGAATAATATTGAGAGGTTCGCATGCATAGTTCCGAGATATTGATGCACATAAGAAACAATATTCTTCATTACTATTCCATAGTGTCGCAAACTGCAGCAAATTTTTCACAAGTTTTTGCTCAAAGAAAAAAAAATCTCTTAAGTATGGAAGCTTGTTTCAGATTCCTCTTATTTTTTGTTGGGGGGGGGTGTTCCCATGACGCTTTCCCCATTTTTCTTTATTTTATTTCAGCTAGATTGTATGGGTGACTTTTGTCCTATTTTCAAGGCCCAAGTTGTCCAAATTTAGGAATAAGGGGGGTGTTAAGATTAAGTAATCCTCATTTGTCCAATATAGTTTATTTGGTCATATTCCCTAACTTAGTAAGTTATTATCATTGTAATAGAGTATAGGGGACACACCTAGAGGTTATCTACCACTTATTGCATGTGCGTGCATGAGTTTATGTGCCTCTGGGACCATTCCCTACATTATAAGAGCCCACTCTAATTACCACCAGCAGCATCCTTCAATTTGCTATGGTAGGTGAGCAGTTGTGTTGAGTTATCCTCCGGTTACATTCAATTAGATCAATATCAGTTAGCCTAGCACCATTTTTGCATGCATGAAGGGAAAGTGGCGACTTTTGTCCACCTACCTCATCAGTTAACTGATTGTAGACTGATTTAGACATCCAGAGTTAGACTAGTGAGCTCCAGTACTGATTTAGACACACTGAGTTAGCTATTCAGTTAGATTGAGCTGGTAGATTTGAATACTATCCACAGGTTTTGAATTCTATTTATTGTATAAAACCATTGTATTCTTGATTAATAAATGAAGATTAATGTTGTGATTAAATGAGCAATTCTTGTCCGATTTATTTGAAATTTGTGTCATGAATTTCCTGTTCAATGTACATTCTCTTTGATTTTTCCACTCCATAATTCCCTTCCTACAACTTTAATATTTGCATGCAAATCAATGGTTCACAAATTTAACAGAGGATCCTTGGGCCATGGAACCAAAGAAGAGGGGAACCTATAGAACTATACCGACATACCAAATCCAACAAAGTCGATGATTCATCGATATTATCCATGACCATCATTCTATGGCATGTTGAAGCTCACCTCCCACGAGCTTTTAGGGACACCTATTGAATCCATACTCGGTGCATAGAATTATAACTGTGCAACAAAACTGGGTTTCGGGAGGTTTTGCAAGTTTGTTTCGGAAATTTCCATGTGGAAATGCTAGTCACAAGTTCTCAGACAAGGAATTTGCAATGTTTACCCCTATGCACAAAAATTGCACATTCCCTTACTAAGTAAAACCCTAGTTTCCAAAATCTACCTAGAAGAGGATCCCTGGGCCATGGAACCAAAGGAAAGGGGCACCCCTAGCACTATCTTGACGTCCTTAATCCAACGGAGTCAACGGTTCATCGATAAGAGCCACAAATTTTGTTTTATGTCTATTTACAAGTAGGTTCGTGTACCCATTCAGGGACACATGCCAAATTGGACCTAGGGAAAAGTTGTAAAGGTTTGAATGTTCGATACTAGATATTAGTCAATTGCGACAATGAATAAATGATATTAGTGATATGTAGATGACAGTTAGTGGCTACAAACTAGATTTTTTAGGATTTTGAACACAAACTAGGGTTTCTAGGGTTTAGAATTCATATTAGGGCTTAGGGTACAAACAAGGGTTTCTAGGATTGGTTATAGGGTTTGTAAGCTAGGATTTCTAGGCTAGGATTAGCTATGGTTGTTAAGCATGGGAAGCTTTTTATACCTTATTTTAACACTTGCATTAAGAAGTTTCGTGAAAACTTGAGGTGTTGACTAATGTCCTTAGAGGACCAACTTTGAGATTCAAGGTAGAGGCAAGAGCCATATCCTAGAGGAGGGGGATACAAACTAGGGTTTCTTAGGTGTGTGTGTGTGTGTGTGTGTGAGAGAGAGAGAGAGAGAGAGAGAGAGAGAAAGAGGAGGGGGGGTTGGGGTTAGGTGTAGTTCGATGAGAAGAGGGGGGAGATAGAGAGAGAAGGGGTTAAGGTTTAGTTGGATGTGTATGTGTGTGTGTGAGGGAGAGAGAGAGGGTTGGGGAATATATAGGTGGTGGGTATTAGGGGTAGTTGGATGAGTTGGGGAGTGAGAGAGAGGGTGGGTGTTATAGGTTTGGGGAGGAACTTAAGGTGATTAGAGGGAAAGGGGGTTTAGCTATGGA
>LPNX011210748.1:665829-766219 GCA_001517045.1 Pseudotsuga menziesii | reverse complement strand
GTTAGTGGTATGGGGTTGGGTAATAGATAGGGTGTGGGGGTTAGGTGTAGTTGGATGAGTTGGGGAGTGAGAGAGAGTGTATATGTGGAGTGATTGAAGAGAAAGGGGGTATACTATGGCGTGCAAGTGTTTGGGTTAGAGAGAGAGGGAGAGGTAATGGAGAAGAGTGGGCGGAGAGAGTGAGGAGGAGGAGGGGGGTCAGAGGTAGGGAGGGAAGCAGGGGGGATGGGTTAGTAAGAATTGTGGGGAATACGGGGGTTTGAGAGAGTGAGAGAAGGGGATAATAAGAGTAAGTGGAGAGAGAGAGAGAGAAATAATAGGATTATGTGGTCCAAAACCTTTGTATAGTTCAAGTTTTTGTGGAAGCGAGCAGTGAGAAATAAAGCGAGCTAAAGAGTTGTCTGTCAAATTTAACATGTGGAAGATGCAAGTAATGAGATGGTTGAAGCCTTTAAAATGGGTGGGAGAGTGTACTCGGTCAGTTCAAGCGATATGAGACTGGTGCAAGAGAAAATGGCGGGCAACAGGTATTCACTTGATGTGTAATCATCACAACGGATGAGAGTGAGAGTGAGGTGTTTCCACCTTATAATCCTCACCCATTTCCATACACTTTTGCAACTAAATTACGATTGAACATAATACCCAAGGCGAAGGTGAAAAGATTCGAGGTGTGAGGAATGCATAAGAAAAATGATAGAGATTATACTATCCACTCTTTCATTCATGAGCAAATCCACTAAGATAAATTCAAAATCCTCATCATCATCATCTGAAAGTAGGAGTGTGGGAGAGATAGTGAGTTGGGAAATTTTGGTGTAGATAAATATCCATCCGTGAGAAAGAAGAGAGCATCTGACATCCTATTGAATCAAGAGCTTAGAAAGGATGGAGCATACTTCCATATATGAAACCCTCGATAATAAATCTAGTGCACTTTCGATACTCATGATGATAGATGACACGTGACAACACCATAAGCATAAAAGGATAAACAAATCATGTTATGAACGTCATAGTGAGTAGAGAAATGGTGTTTGAAGAAGAGTATGTCAAATTTAAATACATGGAGACTCAAGTAGAGTACTAGAGAATTGAAAGGAAGATATGCTGGTTGACATGGATTATGATGAATAGATACGAGGGTTGATTTTAGATGTAGTTAGATGATTTGGGGAGTGATGGAGAGAGGATAATGGGTTAGTACAAGAGTTAGCAAGGAGGGAGGGAGAGAGGGGGGGGTAGGGGTTTGGGGAGGAACTTAGGGTGATTAGAGAGAAAGGGGGGTATAGGTGTGGATTGTGTGTGTTTGGGTTAGAGAGAGAGGGAGAGGTAGTGGGGGAGAGGGGAGAGCGGGAGAGAGAGGAGGAGGAGGAGGAGAGGGGGTTATAGGTTAGGGGGGAGAGAGAGGGGGGGGGTATTAGGTGTTTGCAGGGGTTGGGGAGGGGTTTTAGATTAATGTGGGGGTCTTTAGTTGTTGTAGAGGGAATGTAATAAGAGTTTTGGGGGTTAGGAGCATATGTAATAATAACATGTATGTGTTTTTGCTGACCAAAATGCGTGCAAGGGGTTAGATTAATGTGGGGGTCTGTAGGTGTTGTAGATGGGATGTAATAGGCAGTTTTGGGGGTTAGGAGCATATGTAATAATAACGCGTACGAATTTTTGTTGACCAAAACACATGCGTGTTATTGTTCACTAAAACACACACACGTTTTTGTTCACTAAAATGCGCACACAGTATTTAAAATTATGAATATATTGTTTGGATTGGTAATGATAATATTAAAAGATTTGGGGGGTTGGCTAAGGGATTAGAGATAGAAGGATAGGGGGTGTTAAAGAGTTATAGGTAAAGAGAAAGGGTTAGGGGTTTGGGGGGATACATAAGGGTGTTAGTGGTAGGGGAAGACCTAGGGATATTGTTTGTGTGTGTGTGTGTGTGTGTGTGAGAGAGAGAGAGAGAGAGGAAGGGGGTGTTTGGGGAGGAACTTAGGGTGATTAGAGGGAAAGGGGGATATAGATATGGAGTGTGGGTGTTTGGGTTAGAGATGCAGAGAGAGGTAATGGAGAAGAGTGGGGGGAAGAGAAAGAGGAGAAGGAGGGGGGGTTAGAGGTAGGGAGAGGAGGAGGTGGGGTGGGATAAATTCCGCCACCATTTTCCATTGGATTATGTGCCTTAAAAAATTACAACATTTATTACCCTTAACCTATTCACTTTACCTCTCCCTAGCTCAAAGGTGCTCATGCTCCTCTATTAAAAATCACATAAATTTTGGACTGAGATATCGATGAGGTGTTAGCAAGCTTGACCAAAGGGAGTGGTGGGTCCGGGTCCTAAAAAGCACTGAAAACTCCACTGAACCTGCTTAAATGAATTTGATAAATAATATTCCCGTGACTCTATTGGGTTAGTTTCGATGGGTAAAAATTTAAGGTTGGAAGACCACAAAAGGTCGATCGATCTCTAGTCTACCTATGAATTTGAAATTGAGAGTTCGAAGGCATAATCAAAATCCAGTATTATATACAATGAAACAGTTGGTTATTACCCAATACTTGTCCCCTTGAAGCCCTAGATTGGTGATATTTGGAATCCATGAAGACTCAACTAGTGAAGGTGAAGAATAAGGTAAATTTTCTTTTGTTTGAGAAGTATTTGAATTGTTGATTTTGCTTATTTTTGAGAAGTATTTGCATTATTACGCATTCTTATTTCCTTTTTATAAATTTTGAAGAGTTCTTAGCAACTTCTGTCATTTTGTTTTGAAACAAAAAAACATTCATGGAGAGTGGATATGCTACATTGGATGTATGTCGTATTTGTTTGGAAGAGTACAACAAAGAAAATATGGAGAATACGTATTCATGTTCTATCACCTCGAAGGTACGAGGTTTGGGGTTTAGGGGGCTTGCTTTAGACATTGATTCATTGTTGGGACCTTGGCCATGGTGCACTCGTGCTCAAAGGGGAATTTTTGGAAATCACGATAGAGGATGTCTACTTTCTTATGGGCTCTCAAGGAGAGGAACTCCAGTGAAACTTAAAGGTTTTGTTTGAGGGGATATTGTCTAGTGAACCACACCCACAAAATTCAAGTTGTTATAAAACTCTTGTTTATCAAGGTAAGGATGGACTATGTGTACATTACTAAAAAAATATGAATGCGGTCACTTTGCTACCCTTGCCCTCTTGCTTTCTCCATAATGCATTTAAAATATAGGAGCATTGTTCGAGCTTCTGTTGATTTACAGAAATGTTTATCCCCAAATTTGATATCACATAAAAGCACTTCCACAAATTTCAACTGGGTCTAAATGGCATCCATAAGTTGCGTTAGATGTGGATAACGAGCAGTGTCAAAGAGAAGGTATCTAAAGAGCCAAGTTTTCGATGATAGATGTGCGTTACCACTTATCAAAGTACGAAATGTTGAACAAAAAGCTAATGGAACACAATGAAAAATCCCATGGTTCTACTTGTTATTGAAAGTGATACTTTCTATTGAAAAAACCAGTAACAAATATGCATGTATTATAAATGGAAATCAAGCTACCATTTATGTGGGAAGAAAAGCATAGATTCCTACAATCGCCATATTTCCTCCCTTTAAGTCGTCGGCCCATTGGAAAATCTAATGTAATATCCCATTTTCAATATCTTTTCTTTGCTCAATCCTACACTCATATTTCATAGGAAACCACTGCCTCCACATGTGATTACTATATTGTTTCATCGATAATTGATATTTTTCTGCTAACAAATGAAAAATGAATGATTCATTTGTAAGTTTTGAACCTGTGCAGAGAAGAAAAGAATACATATTAATTTAAGCAAAACATATATTACACAACAACATTCACACATAAACACAAATATTTACCCTAGAAACCCTTAACCGGGAAAACTAGCAAATTTTGGAACCACACCTCCTATTTTCTCATTAATCATTATGAATCCCTCACAATGCAAAATATAAGTATTTAGTAGCATCGAATACCCTAATTTGTTAACCCTGATTACAAAATAGACTCCAATCCCTTAACCGAGATTAAATTACATATTTTTAGCAAATTCCCCAAAATAGCCAAAAAAAATTGGCTTGTTACACTCGCCTCGAAAATGGCCTACCGACCGTTTCTGTGAAGGTGTTTACAGGGATCATCAAGCGTGGGATTGAAAGGTGCACCTACCCTCCACACGCACATGCAAAGAATATAACATATACCCAACATTCTCCCACTTGTTTTCTTTGCATAGCAATGAGTCATGTACTCATAAAATCATAGGTTCAGGGCATCAATGCCCATAGATTCTCTACACCAAGGGAACTTATCTATACTGACAGAATTTTTTAATGAGTCTGTAACATTCTTCAAGGTGTCAACCTTATCCAACAACACCTTCTTGTATTCAACCATATCTCTCATAAAGTGATATTGCACATCAATATGCTTTGTCTTGGCATGATAAGCAGGGTTCTTTGCTAGGAAGATTGCACTTTGATTATCCCAATCTAACCTTACATCTTTCTGTACAAACCCTACTTGAACACAGTGTCTGCAACCATATTGTATCTTTGTTGGCATGTGTGTTTTCCATGGATTCATTTTTTGTAGTTGAGAGTGCAACTACAACATGTCTCTTGCGCATTCAACTAGTAGCTCCTCCAAATAGGTTAAACACATACCCACTTGTAGATATTTTGCAATCAATATCTCCAACCCATTCTGCATCAACAAATCCATGTACATCTATTACTCTATCTAGTCCAGGTATTCCTTGGTAGCAGATTGCATAATCTTTGGTGCCATGCAAGTATTTGAAGACCCTGTTTACAGTTGTCCAATGCTTTTTCCCTGGATTTTGACATATATATGCTCAAAACTCTCATTGCATGAACAATGTATGGTTTGGTACAATCCATCGCATATATCAAACTTCCAACTCCACTGGCATATGGAACTCGTGACATATCTTCTTCTTCTTCCTGTGTCTTTGGACACTGCTCTACATATAACTTTACACCTACAGGAATAGGAACCTTGAACAACTTACTTTCCTGCATGTTAAGTCTCTATAGTATCGTTTCAACATATTTTCTTTCATTTAACCAGATCTTCATGTTTGCATGATCTCTTCTTATCTCCATTCCCAGAATGAAGTGTGCAGCACTGAGATCCTTCATGTCAAATTTGGAGGACACATGAGACTTCACCTCCTTTATAACATCCTTGTTGTTTCCAATCAGCAACATGTCAGAAACATACAATACTATGTTAATGAAGTGATCACCAATATTTTTGGAGTATACACAGTGATCAACCTTGCTTCTCACAAACCCAAATCCAAGTAAATATGTGTCAAAATTTTGGTACCACATCCTCGGAGATTGCTTTAGACCGTAAAGGGACTTCTTTAGTTTACATGCCAATTCTTTATTTCCCTTTATCGTGAACCCTTGTGGTTGCTTCATGTAGATTTCTTCTTCGAGATCTCCATGTAAGAAAGTTGTCTTCACATCCATCTGCTCTACTTCAAGATCAAAAGCAACAACAATAGCAAGAAGAAATATAATGGAATTTAATTTTGCAACTGGAGAAAATATTTCACCAAAATCAATTCCCTCTTTATGAGAATATCCCTTTGCTACAAAGTGATATTTTTACTTCTCTACTTTACCTTCTGCATTCAACTTCTTTTTAAACAAAAATTTGCTCCCAACCTCTTTCTTCTAGCTAGTAACTGGACTAGATCCTGAGCTTCATTTTTGTCCAGGGAATCCATTTCTTCAACCATGGCCTTCTTTCAAATATCACTATCCTCTGAATCAATAACTTCCTTCACATTTCTAAGATCATCATCAATAAAAGACAAAGAAAAATGACAGTAAAAATCAGGAGAGGAATACCTTTTTGGTTGCCTTGTTTCTCAAGATCTCCTCAAATATGGGGTATGAGGTTCTTCTTCCTTTGATTCAGCGTCTTCTGTTGAGTCAGATTCTTCACCTTCTAACTCAAACTCTATCTTTTATATTTCATTTTCCATTGGAGTCACTTCTTGTCTGGGGACTTCTTTTACCTCTCTAAACACAACATCTCGACTGTAAATGGTCTTCAAAGTTACAGGATTCCAAAGATTATAACCTTTCATATTGTCTTTATAGCCAATAAAGATATATGATTTTGCTTTGTTATCTAACTTGCTCCTTTTCTCTTTTGTAACATGTACATAAGCATCACAGCCAAAAAGTTTCAAATGCTTAATTGAGGGTTTCTTACCAATCCATACCTCTTGTGGAGTTTTACCAACCAATGCTGATGTGGGTGATCGATTTACCAAGTAACATGATGTCTCCACTGTCTCTTCCTAGAATTCTTGTCATAGCCCAACACTGCTTAGTATGCTCCTTTCCTTTTCCATATGTTAGAAAACAGGACCGCAGAGCAATAACGATAAACAATAAACAAGATGCAAATATTAAAACACATTACAAGAAAGACACAAATATAACGTGGTTCACCCAAGATGGGATACATCCACATAGAAATTGCCATCCTTTATTATTATACCGTCCAACAAAATGAAGGGATACAAACTGCAACAACCCCGTTGCACTTCCTCTTCACTCTCTCACAATCACAAAGATCACTTTTACAATGCTACAATCTAATAGACATCTGTATTACAATGACTTCCTCTTATAAAGGGAATACCATGAGAAAATACCACGAGATTCCCGAAACCATGGGCCCGTAAATCATCCATTATTGACCAAGTCACGACTCTAAAATTACAATATTTTATAAGGCATTTTTTTTCTAAATTTTCACTATGGGGGTGTTCCCAAAATAGTTGTCTCCTCCCCCTGGACCCCCATGACGACTATAGTGGGGGGGGGGGGGAGCCCCCCACACCCTCCTTCAAGTGTTGGGATCCAAACACGATAGAAATACATCTTTGAATCAAGAATATCATGATCCACAACCAACACCATCAACATCCTATTCATCCTCTCAGCAACTTCATTATGTTGAGGTGTGTATGGATTAGTATTTTTCCTTTCTATACTGCACTTCTTACATAATTCCTCAAACTCGTTCCCACAAAAATCTCCACCATTATTCTGTCCTCAACACCTTTACTTTATTTTTTGTCTGGTTCTCTACAAGAGCCTTAAATTCTTTAAACTTAGCAAATACTTCAGATTTCTTTTGAAGGAAATAAATTCACGTGTTCCTAGAGAAATCATATATAAATGAAACATAATACACATATTTTCCTAATGATGGAACATGCACAACTCCAAACACATCACTAAGTATTAATTCTAGAATTCCCTTTGCTCTTGTAGCACAAGATGCAAATTTTACTCAGTTTTGTTTTCCATATATGCAATGTTCACAGAAATTAAATTCCAGAGATCAATCAGTCATACCTTCAACCATACATTTACCTTGTAATGCTCGAAAGCCATTTTCTCCAATATGCCCCAATATTGGATGCCACCAGCATAGATGCATCTAAGAGCGGATCTACCAAGCACCGAGAGGGATCAAATCTCTCAAGGTGCAAACCCTTTTTTAGAGTGGAAATGTGTAATCTAATTTTTATGGTATTAGTTTAACTAATTTATGTTGTTTTATATATATGCAATTCTAAATATTTAAATTTAATTTAAGTCGACAAGTTATTCTTAATAATATTTCATTATTTTTCATAAAAGACACGTGTCAACTCTAGGATGAGCACGGAAGGAATTACACATCTCTCCCTTACTGGGTTGTAGAATGCACCTCTTCGGTGCAATAACATTATCTTCCTCCTGATGCATTCAAGGTTTTGTCATCTTTACTTCCTCCTTCAAGCACAATATAACTATTACACTCATCGATGATGGTGCTTCCAATAGTTTGTACAAAGTTCCATATTACTGAACTCCCCTCATCGATACCATTGATTGTAGAACAATTTTGCAGCCATCTCCACACACAATCTTTACACCTACAACATCCATCTTTCCGACAGATATCAAGTTTCTTGCTAGATTTGGAATGTGTAGCACTCCAGGTAGAGTTCTAATCCTTCCATCCTTGAATTTCAGCTTGACTCTACCATGTCCAACAATACTGGCTGGTGAATCATCTCCCAAGTAGACATATCCTCGATGTACTTTTCATATTCACATAACCACTCCCTATGAGGGATCATATGACATGACACGTCTTAGTCAATCAGCCATATATCACATTATGAATGATTACACATGGAAGCTAGGTACACATCCCCTCCTTCTGAGGAGGTCTTCACCTCTATGGAATGGGTATCCTCATATCCCCGTGCTTTATCAACATTCTTAGAACTACAATCCTTTTTATAGTGCCCATCTTTACCACATTTGTATCACTTCCTTATTCCTTTTCATGGGGATTTAGATCTACCCTTAGATTTAGATATCCATTTAGATCATTTACTTTTGTTTCTCTCCTCAGGGCGACCTCTCATAGACAAGGCATCCATGCTATGTTTATCCATGGTTTTCTGCCTGATCTCTTCTAATAGTAGGGATGATACTATTTCATCAAATTTTAAGGTCATCTGGCTAGCACTACCTATTGCAACAATTAGGTTGTCCCAGGAATCTGGAAAATAACACAATAATGTAATACATGTATTTTCTTCAACCATTTTAATGCCAACAGAGGTTAGCTGACTTACCAGAGCATTGTATACATTTAGATGCTCTATTACAATGTCTTTTTCATCCATTTTGAGGTGAAACCATTTCTTTTGTAGAAACAACTTGTTCACAAGAGATTTTGATTGATACAAACTCCCTAGTTTCCCCCAAAGAATTACCACACTATCTTCATTAGATACGTTCAACAACACAGATTCTAATAAGCACAATAATATTGTACTCCTTTCCCTTCTTTCTAAATTGTCATAATCATCTTGTGATGTTCCAATGGGTTTTGTACCTGGATCCACAACAATCCATTGTTCTCGATCTATAAGAAGATCCTCCATTTTGAGCTTCCATAGCTCAAATACTGGCCGTTAAATTTCTCGATCACAATTCTAAAACTTCTCTCCATTCTCTTTCAATGCACAAATCATTGTTGCAAAGCTCCCATTGAACCCAGGTTTATCATAGACCCAAGATTTATCAACCGCGTCGAACCTTCAATAACAAAAGCATCCCCCTGATGCCAATAATCAAGCTCTCATACCGCATGTAAGTTTTAAATATGTGCAAAGAAGCAAAGCATACACATTCTTTTAAGTGAAACAAAGATTACACCGCATCATTCACATGTAAACATAGAGATTTACCTTGGAAACCCTTAACCGGAAAACCAACAAACCTTGGAGCCACACCTCTTATTGTCTCATTAACATTGTGAATCCCTCACAATACAAAATATAGGTATTCAACAACATACAATACCCTAATATGTTAACCCAAATTAGAAAATAGACTCCAATCCCTTAACCGAGATTAAATTACATATTTTTATAAACTCTCAAAAATAGCCAAAAACAACAAAAAAAATTGGCTCGCTGCGATCGTTTCCATGAAGGTGTCGACAGGGATTGTCAGGCATGACGTTGATAGGTGCACCCCCCCTCCATATGCACTTGCAAAGAATATAACATATACCCAACATCATTGGCATTGCTCTAAGAAGTTCCAAGGTTAGTTTCTCTTAGAACAAAGATTGTATAAATCCTATTAAGATCCATATGTTTCAGCCCATGAACTGTGAGCTTATTTATCTTAGACATAAACAAAAGAAATTTAGGATCAATACTAGAGAGTTGTTGCTTTACGGATTCAACCTTCTCAGGACATAGGGTTAGAACTATAACAGTATTGGGAAGTCAACATCCCATTAACACCCCCCCTCTCTCTACATCTAACACCTTAACACCCCTATCAACATTCAAAATTGAACCCTTCACAGCCCTTCCAAAGGGTTCTAGTCCTTCCCAGAAGTGTAAAGTTAAAATTGTCCTTCAAAAAAATATTAAAATTTGAATGTTACCTTTCCAATAAATAAGGGCATAATTTATGTCAAAAGAAGTGCAACTTTTGAAATTATCCATCCATATAAATTTCTCTTTCTTTTTACATCCTCTTCTCTTTAAATCCTCATCTCATAGTCATAACTGAGGATTATTCTGCCTGCACATCCTCACCTTAAATTTGTCAAGACGCAAAGAGTAAGATACAACTATAAGTCTTATATTAAATTTATCTTATAAGTCTTTAATTAACATCAACTGAGATTTGACACGTTGGATGGTCACATCCTCACCTTAAATGTGTCAAGACGCAAAGAGTAAGATACAACTATAAGTCTTATATTAAATTTATCTTATAAGTCTTTAATTAACATCAACTAAGATTTGACACGTTGGATGGTTCTGATCTTCTTATCAGGAGTCCTTACCAATGTGATTGCAAGGCATTCTTTGAAATTGAAGTCCATAATTTTAGGTCTTCTTCCTCATTATCATGCCTTTTGGTAAGACAATAAAGAGGGTAGTGGCCTACATCAGCATGGAAAATGTTTAAGGAATAGAGGTTATACACATTAATTGTTTTCATTAAATAATTTAAATTCCTACCGATGACAATCAATTAAGTGAACCGTGGACTGGTACAAAACACAACAAATTTTAGAGCCCCAAGCACTTAATTACACACACCTATAACTTTATCAAATATAGCCATTAATAAACTTATTTTGGTATTCTAGTTCAAATTGAAAGGAGTGTTGAGACTTAGAAAAACAGTAAGTTGCAAGGATCACAACAAGCGCTAAAAGACAATATTTGTTTTTTGCATTTTTTGGGTGAAAAGGTTTGGCTAATTTATACTTGTCAATTAGAGCACAATTATTTATATTTCCCTTCATCTTTGAAGGGTTGATAGAATAAATGCCCTTCTAATTGAAATTAAGACCCACCCTTCAAATTTGATCATTGCCCCCTATCTATCTATCTCTAGCCCCTTACCACCCCTCAATGTCTCTCCCTTCAACCCATCTCTCTGTCTCTCTAACCCATTAACAACTCCCACCCCTTTCTCTACCTTTAACCCCATACCACCCCCCGCCCCTTTCTCTACCTCTAACACCTTACCAATCCTTCCCGCTCTACTTTTAATCCCTTATCACCTCAAATTTTTTTTAATGTTATAATCAACAATAATTAAATTAATGTTATAATCGATGAATAATAAAGAAAATGTTATAATCGACAAAATAATAAATTCATAAAATTACAAATCGTGTACACGTATTTTTACAAAACACGTATGCATTTTATAAAAGTACAAGGCATGCACGTTTTAGTTTAGCACGAAAAAAAAATTGAATTTAAACAAAACACATGTACGTCTTTTGCCACTATGGTCAAACCTCTCCACATGCTAGCGTGACATTCCTATGCGTATGTCTCTGCTTCGAATTCATCGTGCTACCTTGGAGTATGATAAACATGGCTAGTTGAGCATTACATCTAATATTTCAATATGCTCGTGGAGTATGATAAACCATGGCTAGTTGAGCATTACATCTAATATTTCAGTATGCTCTTGTTTAGTCGTTGGTTATAGTATATTGTACACCATTTCTAACAAATGTTATACATATCTGGTTTTTTTTTAGATTCCAAATATGTAATTTTTAACAAGAATATATATATATATTCTTATTTTTCTTGTGTTATGACTCCTCGACTCAAAAAACACACTATTAACTCTTCCATTTTTCAACCATTTTGAAAAAAAATTGTATGGTGCAGTAAATGACACCGACCTCTACACACTATGGAAAAAACATTTTGAAATCATTGCGTTAAGACCTTCAAAGGCTGCACCAAAACTTGATGTATTGTTTCTCACCCAACAATCATTGAAATCTCTTACTACATAGAGGCCATTTACTCAACTATCACACTAGTGTAAAATATGCCAAAAAGGCTCATTCACATTAACAAAATATCCTCGTGTCATTAAAATTAAAACACTTTTACAACCATACTCTTAATTGCAAATCAAACACTCTGTTCAAATTTTGTAATTTCATAAAACAATCTTTAAAGCTATACATATGATACAATTAGCTACTATTGCGTATTGCAACATTCATAACATCAAAGTGCAAACAATCTTTAAAGCTATACATATGATACAATTAGCTACTATTGCGTATTGCAACATTCATAACATCAAAGTGCATTCATCCCCAATGCAGTCAATACGTGGATTGTACCCTACCAACATTAATAATTGTTATTATGCAATGAAAAAACGTGTTACAAATTGTATTGTGATCGGTAAATGTGAGTTTTCTATAAAATCCTTTTATATAATGCTAGCTTTTTAGCATGTGTAGATTTTATTAATTGGTTCATTGGTTAATTAATGTTTTTTTATTCAAGTTGTTATTTCCATGATATTTTGTTATAGTTTAATTTTTAAAAAACATCTAATTTAATACCAATATGCCATAACTCCCTAAAATATATATATATATCAAAATTTTACATAAATTTTATTTTTAAATCATGATTTATAAACAGTAAAATATTTATATTAATATTCACTGACACCTATTTAAATATGTTTTCATATGAAATTGCCATTAATTCTTCTCATAAATATAATTCAAAATTTTGCATAAATTTCTTTCTAAACTATGGTTTATAAGCAATAAAATACTTGTATTAGTATTTACCAATACCTATTTAGATATATTTTTATATGAAATTGCCATTAACTCTTCTCATAAATATAATTCAAAATTTTACATAAATTTATTACTAAATATAAATCATTATTATTGCTAAATATAAATTATGATTTATTTAAATATGTTTTCATATGAAATTGCCATTAATTCTTCTCATAAATATAATTCAAAATTTTGCATAAATTTCTTTCTAAACTATGGTTTATAAGCAATAAAATACTTGTATTAGTATTTACCAATACCTATTTAAATATATTTTTATATGAAATTGCCATTAACTCTTCTCATAAATATAATTCAAAATTGTACATAAATTTATTTCTAAATTATTATTACTAAATATAAATCATTATTATTGCTAAATATAAATTATGATTTATAAGCAGTAAAATATTTGTATTAGTATTTACAAACATCCATTTAAATATATTTTTATATGAAATTGCCATTAACTCTTCTAATAAATATAATTCAAAATTTTACATAAATTTAATTCTAAATTATGATTGCTAAATAGTAAAATATTTATGTTAGTATTTACCAACACCCATTTAAACATATTTTTATATGAAATTGCCATTTAACTCTTCTCATAAATATAATTCAAAATTTTAGCTAACCGTAATGGAAATGACTATGGTAGAGTAATGGAATGATGATTTGATAGCTAACCGTGATAAGCTAAGAAAGGTTGAAAAATTGCATTACACTGATTCACCCCCCTCTCAGTGTCTACAAATGCATCATAACTCGTTTGAATGTTGAGTCTAATGTCTCTACTCAACACTTTGGACAAATTATGCAATTGTGACTTCCATTCATCTTTGGCAAATTTCCCACGAAGAAGTGAGCCAAAATGTTTAAACAACAAAGGTAAGCCATCACACTTTGACACAAAGACATCCACCACAATTTTAGATATGATATCCGTGTTACGCTTGTTAAAGGCGTGCAAACAAAAGAGCCTCCTCACATGATTTTCATCCATGTTTTTCATTTCATAGAGCATGGCTTCAAGGTGGTTTGAGATCACGTTCCTGCCACGGGTAATAATCAAGCTGTCGATTTCAAGGGCATTTCCGACTAAGAGGGCATCTACTTGATTGTTATGATCGATGTCGTCTAAAATGATAAGAAAGCGAGAAGTTGTCTCCACTATTTCGAAAAAGAGGTCTGAGAATCTCCTTCCCAATATTGACGATGTCAACTTCGTGATAAAGATTCAATAACTCTCTTAACATAATTCTTTGGAGATTTGCTAAATATGCCTCACGCTCTAAAAATAAAAAAACAAGAGGCATGAAGATCAAATTGTTTGAGCTAATTGAACAAATGCTTGGCCAGAGTTGTTTTGTTGGACCCACACATCCCCACTATTCCCACAAGTTTGGGATTTTCTAGAATCAAGGGTGAGTAGTAAGTACTACCTTCTTTGTGTTTGTTTACTCGATAGAATCAATTTCTTTGTGTCTAGAAAGACTAAACATGCATATAGAAAATTAAGGAGTAATATAGGGTAAAATCAACGACAAACATCACAAACAAATAATCAAATAAAAAGACAATATGGATAATCCTTACTTGTTATGTTCATTGAATTTCGAACTAGTGAGCTCAGAAGTTGTTTTAATGGTTTCTTCCCATTTCTTAATTACTGTCTCGCTGTCATTATTGCCAAGACAACAATTGCAAGCAATTGTCAAGCTGCCAAACAAATTATTTGTAAAAGTTAATTCTCAAAAAGGATGGTACCCTAGTCAATTAACTAGGGCAGAGTAAGACCCTAGAAGGTACCCCTACGGCCCCAGTAGTCTCTTGGGGCTCTTGGTATGGAACCAAGCAGGCCGATGCCATGGCAAAGCCCCTAACTTGTGGCTAGGGCACCTATGTGCCTTTAGGTCATTTTGGTCTTATAAAAGTTTACTTTATAGTTTTATTAATAAAAACTTTATGGTTTTATTAATAAATCCAAAGACCTTTAGACCTTTTATTTATTTTATGGTTTTATTTTGGACCACCTTGTTTTATCCGAAAGTCAACCTCATGTATTTTGTGATATTTTATTCACTAAATAACCTTCTAAAAGCAAAGGTCATTCTACAAAGAAAGAATCGTATTTTGTGGTTGATTGCTTCTGTTCACGACCCCTCCTACTGTCGTGACCAAGTCTCTCTACTGCTTCTGCCATAACCGTGTATCACTCAGGGTGATTCCGCAAGCATGATTGGATATCTATCTTCATCAGCGTGTCTGATCCCTTTCACGCCCGTTCTCTTCCTCATCCGTTGCTCCTCACAAGCTCCAGGTGACCTTGGGCAACTGCGAAGCATGTCTTACATGCTGCTCCCGCACGACCATGACCCTTCCCCAACGTGATCCTGAGCCTATGTGGACTGTGGAGTCTTCCACAGTGTGACCATGAGTTTCACTTTATATGTGGACTGTAGTTTTTTTCAGTATGGCTGTAAAGAATGATTGTGCAAAGTATGACTGTGTGTCTCTGCAATATGTGACTGCATCCTTACTCAACATGATTGTGTGTCTCTGCCTAGTATGATTGAGTGTCTCTTGTGTTGAGAGACTGTGTCCTTAGCGTGACTGTACTGGGTATGACTGAGTTGCTCAAGCTTGTGCATTTAATTAAAGTTTTTCTTCCTGTTGACAGAGTCTGAGGTTTGTTTCGGTCTGCTTTAACCCTCTCTCTCAAGGTACTTTAACCCTCTCTCTCAAGGTATGCAAATTGTTTACACAGTTGACTTGTTCCTTTGATGACAAGATCAAACCTAAGTAACTAAGTATAAGGTTGACTCAAGTAATCATTAATGGTTATGATTCTATTGATATCTCATGTACATTATTTTATGTTGTTATTATACATGGCATTTGATAAATCTCGATGACCAACTTTAACGCAGTGACCAAATAGAATATAAAAATTATATTTGTTTTATTACGGTTTAAATTTTATTAAGGCATTATTATTCTGAATCTGATTTTATATGTTTATGCATTAAAGTTTATTACTTATGTTAAAAACTCCTCTAACCCTAAAACTTTAACATTATTACTATTGCCAAGCTTAATCCAAGTGTGCTTAATCAAGGAATTAATCCAAATTCCTTACCACAACTCTTTTTAAGAGAATTATCAACATCCCAATGCGGAAAAAAAAGACTTTATTTTCCCTTCCTTTCGACTTTGTTTCTAGAATCCGTGACCCATGTGTAACAATTCCGCTATACATAAATTTCATTGTTATTTCACCATCATTCACTTCATGGTTCTGCCATATCCTACTTCACTTTGACTTCTATGAATTCGCAACTATGGGGAGGAGTGCGATGTAGGCACAAGTTATCC
Organism: Pseudotsuga menziesii; assembly: GCA_001517045.1. Taxonomy (NCBI): domain Eukaryota; kingdom Viridiplantae; phylum Streptophyta; class Pinopsida; order Pinales; family Pinaceae; genus Pseudotsuga; species Pseudotsuga menziesii. The sequence continues at coordinate 750,094 of LPNX011210748.1, read as the reverse complement.
CCCAAATTTATCCAAAAACCGTGTGCTATTTTCAAGTGGTCAAATGGCTGGTCTACATTGAAAAACTTCAGGGAATTGACGAGAGGGTGACTCTAGGCACAAGTTATCCCCCAAATTTATTCAAAAACCGTGCGCCATTTTCAAGTGGTCAAATGGCTGGTCTCCATTGAAAAACATCAGGCATTGATGAGTGGGTGACTCTAGGGTTTGCAAAGTCCTTTCATAATTCTTTAGTTGTAGTAAGGGGACTCTACATCCATGTGTCTGAAGTTATTATTGCAAGTGAGAGGGTGGCTCTGGATTTCACACAGTACTTTTATAATTCTTCAGTTGTAGCAAGGAGGCGCTCCATCCCTGTGTCTGAAGTAGTAATTGTAAGGGTCGCCGGCCTACCTATGGATAGTGAGAGATAGTTTGAGCAACAGACCATAGTGAACAATGTACAACTTGATTTTCTAGCAGATGGTCAAACTGTTCTGGACACAAGGAAAGGAGTAAAGAGGACGTCCCTGAACCCACATTAGTTGGATATTGCTTTCTACATTCAGAAATACGTTACCTGCAAAGGTTGAGATCACTTGATTTACATTTACTATTTTAAATTGCGTTTAATCTTCGACATCGCCATCTAGCAAGCATAGCATTCTTTCTATTTTAAAAGCATTAAAATAATGGCCCATACTGTATGGAAAAGCAAGCACCCTGAGAAAGGTATTTTACATCAAGGGTCGTCAAATTAATGATTGAAGAAGCCCTATCCCTGGAACTTGGAAGGACAACATGGGACCAGTTTATTAACAAGGGAATAGGGGTAGATGATATCACAAAGAAGAACATGCAAGCAGAGGCTTCTTAATGGGACATTAATGAAACCTGGGATTTGCAGTAGGAGTTCTGATTTAAAGCACATATCATGTGATCATGACCACATGGCTGTTTCAAGTTCTAGTACAGATTTAAAGGGACAACCAGCTACTTTTATTTAAAAGGCAAGTGGGCTTAAGGCTAACTAAAACACCCCACACCCCACATTCAGGTACTTTTTCCCGCTATATTTTTGGAACTCGGAACCTTCAATTTCATCACAGCAAAATTGCATTCCCATTAAAAAGCGTGAACTAGAGGTTCTGGGGTCTCCGAATCCATCCAGATTATTAAACTGTAATTTGAACAACGGATTGTTTAGATAGCATTTTTTAATTTACCCGATTTCAGCAAGGATGGGACGTTTTTACGAGCGTGTAGATCACGTTTTTCAAAAGTGCAAAGATTTGGATGAAGGGCGACTAAAATTTTCTAAAATCCCAAACTGGACATCTCCACTCACAGCTCGCCTTCTAAGCTAAAACAATTACTCAAAATATATGTCTGATTTATATAATACTAGCAGCAATAATGGCTTGTTCTGCGAAATTTTTGGTTTATTCCCAAAGGTTTTCGAAGGGCATGCGGCTTGACAAAGAGGATGGAATAAAAAACCAAACTTATGGCTATCATTCATTGGCTTCTATCTGAATCAGCCATTTTCAAACAAATAACAACATGAAAAATGTAAAGGTTGGCGACTAGGCAGGCAAACATACATACCAATAATACATTATTTTCAATTCCACCCATTCCACACATACATCTCTGTACCGCGCCATTTTCCAAAATCTTTGCCTCCATCATCGGTACAGCAATAATGACTGTTAAAACAAGCCAAGACAATGCTAAGTTATTCTATGTATAGAAACTTAAAGTTGAGGCATGTGTTCTGGTTACCGACGGGCTTTATTTCGAAACCCGGGACATTTATGAAACGGATGCAAGCGGCAGCTAAATGCCTAGCCTTAGAACGAAGGAGGAGCACACATTAAAAGCGATTAGGGTTAGGTTTCATGTATGTCGTTAAAAACCCTACGACGTTGAAACCTAAATATTTGAACGGGCTGATGGGAAGAATTTGGTGAAACGATAATAATCATGGTTTTGGGTTTCTAAATATACTTGATTATGTGAAAAACAAACTAATTGGAATAAAAAAATTTAGGAATATGATGAGGAATGTTACTTGTAACAGTATATATGTTTTTATGGATGAAGGGACGCTCTGGCTAGTTTAGATAGGGTTTGAGGTAGATCCTGGAGAAAAGGATGTTGTGGCTCGCTTAGATAGGGTTTGAGGTAGATTGAGGGTTTGGGTCAGGAAGGAGGGAGACGCCCGCAGACAAGCTTGCGAGGCGGAATCCACTCAACTGGTGAGGGGTCTTCGCAATGGCGATCCAAGGAGGGGGTCGCACCCCCTCCACAACTGTCAGAAAGATTTTGCTATTGAGCTTATAGAACAACGACATCCAGGGGGTTGGATCTGGGGAGATCAGGGATGAAGGTAGGGATGAGAACCACCTCTGAGCTCCAATTTGGGGCTTTGGTGGATGCCTCCCACGTGCACAGACCATACCTGCTCTCTAGATCAAATCGGAGAAACTCCGAGAAAGGGTGGAGCTCTAGAAGGAGAAAGCGTTGATAGGAAAATTTATTAGGATCTAGTTGAAAGAGAGAGACCTGATTTGATGGATTAAGCACACCTGGAATCCCAGAGAGCATTATGATCTGCCCCTGGGATCCAAGGGTTTTTTCACTATAATTTTCCTCAACTAGGAGGATCGGGATCAGATCTTCAAAGGGGGGCCTTATTTTTTCTTTTTAGTTGGCCTCTATCTGCAGCCATGGAAAGAAAGATTTAATCATGAGCAAGAAGACATGAGGGTTGGCCCTATCTGGATCCGTCTGTATTCCCTTCCGTGTGAATACTGGGATTTGGAAATTCTACAAGATATTGGGAACACGTTGGGAGAGTTTGTGAAGGCAATGGAACAAACCAAACAACAGAGGTATACTGCATTTGCCCAAATCTGTGTCTACATGGATCTGTCAAAAAAGCTACTGAAGGCCATCAAATTAAATTGGGAAAACGAAGAATGGTAGCAACCGATTGATTATGAACACATTCCATTTAGGTGTAGGCATTGCCATGAATACTGGCACCTTAGCAGAAATTGCCCAAAGAATAGTTAGTAGTCCCTAGCCAAACCTCGAATGCAAGAGAAGACAAAGGACACTGGTGGTTTTATTTAGGTTTGGAATAGAAGAAGAAATCCATGATCTGGTCCTCTGTAACAACAGGGAAGAGGGTCCAAAGGGGGGGGATTAAACTCTGGTAACAGATTTGAGATCTTGGGTGAGAGGGAAGAGGAAGAAAGCCCAAACAATAAAGACAAGACCAAAGAATCCCAACCTAACATGAGTGTGCCCAAGGAGGTGGAGGGTTCAGGCCCAGAAGAACAGATGGACGCAATGGAGGAAGACGAGGTTGAGGATATGGATCCAGGAGAGCTAGATATAGACGAAATAGAGAAAGAATGTGAGAAAAAAGGGAAAGGATACATGTCAAGGCGACGATTGGAGCTTCTATAGGAAGCTATCATCAAAACGAGGGCCAATCAACAACTTGGGATAGCTATTGAGCCCTAGAAGGGGAACACGAGAAAGCAACCTAAGGAGGATCTGAGGAAAGGGAGGAAGACAAACAAGCAAAGAATTGCGGAGATAGGAGTCAAGCTCATTGAATCAGGTCAATATCCCATTATTGCGGCAGCCTTTACTGAAGTTAATCGAGTGAACCAATGAAAATAATATCATGGAATATTCGGGGATGCAACCACCCCAGGAAGATTAAAGTACTAGCAAAGAAGCTTAAGATTGAAAAGTCGATTGTTCTATTTCTCCAAGAAACGAAGTGTAAGTCAGAAACCCTAGATCAAGTAGGATAAAGGATATGGAGAGGATGTAGAACAATAGTAATAGATGCTGACAGGGCAAGAGGAGGGTTAGCGATTTTGTGGCGTCTGCAATTGGTTAGTTTATCAAACCTTTGGGTGACCCATTTCTCTCCAACGACAGATTTTTCGATCTAGGTTTATGGGGTCAAGGGAACTTTAACTAATATCTATGGCTCGAGCTCGTTTACACATAAATCTTCTTTCCTTGAATTCTTGTGTTGGGTTAGTGGGAGAATGGACAGTAACCCATGGATAATGGGAGGAGATTTCAACCTAATATCCTCTATGGGGGAAAAGAAAGGCGGAAGAAGGAATATGGACAGATTCCAGGAATCCTTCAGGGATTTCATAGAGGAAATTCAGTTAGTCGACCTAGAAAAAGGAAATGGATGGTTCACGTGGAATAATCAGCGTAGAGGGGAGTACCATGTAGCTTCAATATTAGATAGATTCTTGGTCTCCGAGGACATAATCAGGGAGGCAGGAGAGGTGTTAGTCAATGTCCTTCTAGCGGTTGGATCAAATCATTGGCCTACAATGGGACAGGTCAAGTATCCACAATAGGAAACCGTTTAGATTCGAGCAACTATGGCTTGAACACAATGATTTTAAATCATTAGTTCAACAGTGGTGGCAGGAACTGGTTCCCCCCACGGGATCAGGGATGTACCGATTTCAATAGAAATTGAAGGCACTAAAAGCTAGGGTCTGTACCTGGAATAAAGAAGACTTTGGAAACATATTTCAGGATAAGAAAAGATTGATGTCACAACTGGAGATGATCCAAAGAAGGGGTATGAATGATGAATATGAGGAAGAGCTCAAACAACAACAAGAAGATATTCTCTCCCATATAGCTTCAACAGAACAACATGAAGAGATATACTGGAAGCAAAAGTCAAGGAACCAATGGCTTCAGGAAGGGGAGCGTAACACAAAATTATTCCATAACTTGGTAATTTAAAACATGCATCGATCAGAGATCCACAAATTGAGGAAGATCGATGGGAAGTATGTTGAAATTATAGAAGAGATAGAAGAGGAGTTGGTTAACCACTTTAAACAAGTCATGACAGAGGACAAAGTGAATAAACGACGAGGCATTGCAAAAATAACCCAACTCCTCCCAGCAGTGATTTTTCAGGAACACGATGAGATTTTGGTCAAACCAATAGAGCTTCAAGAGTTGGAAAATGCAATGCAATAGATGACTTTGGGTAAAGCCCGTGGGCCGAATGGCTTCACATCCAACTTCTTCCATTATTTTTGGGACCTCATAAAACATGAAGTCTAGCAAATTGTTGGAGGATTGCGCTAAGCTTGAGGGGTTCTAAGGGATTTCAATGTGAATTTCCTGACTCTCATCCCCAAATCGAAAGGGGTGGGTGCGCTAGGTAAATTCATGCCTATAGCTCTCTGCAATGTCATTTATAAGATAATTTCTAAAGTTATGGTCAACAGACTAAAACCGATCCTTCCTCTTCTAATTGCCCAAGAGCAATCTTGGTTCATGGAAGGAAGACAAATCCTAGATGGCATTATTCTGGTCCATGAGGCTATCCACTCCCTGAAAGTAACCAAAAAACTAGGGATGCTCGTTAAACTTGACATTGCTAAAGCGCACGATAAATTGAGCTGGCAGTATATGCGAGAAGTCTTGAATGAATTTGGATTTGATAAAGACTGGATTAAATGAGTTATTTGTATGGTCTCCTCCACCTTTTTCTCTACACTGTTGAATGGCTCCCCCTCTTGTACAATGAATCCAATCATAGGTATCCGAAAAGAGGATCCCCTATACCCCTTTCTCTTCATCATCATGGCAGAAGGCCTAAGTAGGCTAATCAAACCTCAAACAATCAGAGGTGAAATCCGTGGTTTAAACCTTCACATGGGCACAAACATGCAAACTCATCAGCAGTTTGTGGACGACACCATGCTCATGGGGCACTCTTCAGTCCAAGAGGCACGAACCTTCAAGAAATGTTTGCCAATCTTTGTCAAGGCCTCCGAGTTGGAAGTGAACTCAGAAAAGTCTCAAATCTTATTCTTTAACACTCTGGGGATGACACGGAGGAATATCATTCGTGTCCTCTTATTCTTGGTAGGTTCCCTACCGTCAAAGTACCTTGGATCTCCTCTAGGGGAGGGGACAATCATGAAAGTTTCGTGGCAGGATCTACTTGACCGAATGAGGAAGAAGTTATCTAAATGGGTTTTCAAGCCATTAAATTTGGCAAGTAGATTGACCCTGGTAAAGTCATTTCTCTAGGCCATGTCGATCTACTTATTTTCGGCCTTGGCAACTCCGAATTCAATCCTCACAGAAAATTCGAAATATACAATGAGGTTTCCTTTGGGGAGGCAGCCCTGAAAAGTCCAAAATAATGTTGGTTAGCTGGGACAAGTTACGACAACCCAAGGATTGGGGAGGTTTTGGCCTTCATGATCCCGAGAAGAAAAACACAGTTCTTGGGGCCAAGATCTGGTGGAGGTGGTGCAACCATACGAATGATCCCTGGGCTAAACTTTGGCACGTGAAGTATGCCCAACACCAATCCAATAATCCAATTAAGGGAAGAGAGAGCGGGCTCTCATATCTAGACTTCTACTCAAAGAAACAAAAGTCTCATCTAGGATCACCACTTCTGGGAAATAAGAGACGGGAACGTAGAAAACTTCTGGGATGATTCTTGGCATCAACTCCCTAAGCTTTCAGAAAACCCCAAGTGTCAAATGGTAAGGGAAAGATGTATAAGAGAGGGGTTGATAAAAGTTCACCAATATTGGTCTAAGACGGTGGATGACGGGGATTTCCTCGACTCACAAGGCCAAGATTGGTGTCCATGTCTGACGACGATTAAGGAAGCGCGGGAACTTCAAGAAATTATCCATGAGCGATGCATTTAAAGACATGAAGGGCAAGACAAGCTGAGATGGGGGTATTCTCCTAGAGGAGTATTTATCATAAAGGAGGCATATGATATTTGGATTTCTGGAAGGGAAGCCCTAGAGGATATATGCAAAAAAATTGGCCAATGAACCCTTGGCCAAAAGTTGCCACCTTCAATTGCCTGGTCATGCAAAGGATAATTTCGACGAGGGAAAATATGAGAAAAAAGGGGATTTATGTGCCCATCACATTGTTCTTTATGCAACATTGAAGAGGAGAACATGAGCCACCTACTGGATAGATGCCCTTTTACCTCAACGATATGGGATCGAGGGGCAGTTATTTTTCGTCGATCAAATAGGGTCGGAGGCCATCCCAATCAATCAATAAAAAATTAGAACCAGGAAGCCTTCCCGAAACCCATCCTCAAAATGCTATGGTCTATGTTCCCCGAGTTCCTTCTTTGTGTAATATGGAAGAAGAGGGATAACAAGATCTTCCAAAAAAGAGATTTGTTGAAGATGAGGTTTGGAGAAGATTGACTCACAATCTTTAGGAGAGTGTGAGAAATCACCAGTGGACAAACACGGATCAGGAGTTAAGCAAGCAAGAGACTAGAATCATAGAGGGTTGGGAGCTTAGTAAAGAGGATATAGGGGGGCACTGAAAGAGTATGCAGGCCCACCAATCGGCTAGTCCAAATTCTTGGTCTCTCCCCATGAGTGGCACCTTCAAGCTTAACTTTGACGACTCTTCAAAGGGAAACCCTGGTCCAGTGGGGTATGGAGGCGTATGTTGGGACTCGACGAGAGCAATTGTATATGTCTACTATGGCTCCATTGGAACGGATTCAAACAACGCAACGAAGCTCGAAGGGATTCTATAAGGGCTGAAGATAGTTTCTAGGTCAGGCTGCTTATCGGTGACGGTGGAAGGAAACTCCAGGATCATCATCCAAATGGAAAGAAAGTTGGCGAATGGGAAAAGGGTGGACAAGGTGGCATCCAACTGGCGCATCCTTATTAGATTGGAAAAGATCGGGGCCCTTCTCTCTACTAATATCGCTTGGAATTTCGTCCATGTCAAAACAGAGGCCAAGAAAGTGGTCGTTCTTATGGACAACGTGGGAGTCAGAGGAGGACAACGCATATGCGAAGGACAATTGTCCGCTTTTGAAATAATGCAGTGGACAAACCAATGCAGACATCTGTCCAATGTCGATCACATGGCATCAAGACGTGAAGGAGGGGCTTGTTGATGTATTTGTAACTTTAGAATGTATTCATCCGTATATCTTATGTATTGTACCCGATGTTTATTCCGTGAAGTGTCTATAATGTATTTGAGTTATGTCATGCCCCGATGTTCCTATCGGGAGTTTCTATAATGTAAACAAGTCATGTCAAGTCATTGTGGGTAGCCCTCCTATTGATCAAGAGTTAAAGTCCTCGCAGTTGTGGGGCCCTAGGGTTATTAGACTATCCTAGAGAAGTCGGCCCTAGGTGAGTTATTGTAAGTTGGGGCAATAGTCCCCACCATTGTGTTAAGGTTAACCCTACTTGTTGATCGAAGGGGCAAAGTCCCCACAGTTGTGGGGCACTAGGGTTATTAGACTCTCCTAGAGATGTTGGCTATAGTAAATTAATTGTTAAGTTAGGCCGACATGATGGAGTGGACATCAAGTGAATGAAAGAATATAAATAGAGAGTGGGCCACTCTATTTATCACACACACACTCACTCACTAGGGCGCATGAGTGAGAGAGAAGAAGTTGGGATCAAAGAGAGAGACTACTGTTGTCAGGAGATCATCTTTATGTTTTTGGGTTTTACTTTTGGTGTTGATTCTATCTCTGAGGAAGTTGCAGGGTTGTCTCCTTTATGGTTTCCCTGAGGAAAATTCTTTGTGTCTCTTGTCTCTTGTGTTTATTGTTGTGCATCTTATTCTCTCAGTTAAAGATCCTAAGACAATGCTAGCTTGAATGATAAAACATGGTATCAGAGCTAACATGAGAAGAAGACATTGTGTAGCTGCAGAAGCTAAGGCTTCTTATATTTTGGGTCTCTCTCCACAATCCATCAACAAAAGTATGCTAGGTTGACTCTCCATTGAAGGGTGCATCTTTCTGTCGAAGCAGAATTCGATTCCGGACATTTTCAGTTTTTGGTGCGGGAAATTAGGGCTTCTTACAGAAAAGGAATTTTTGAGTGAGCTCGACATAAGATTGCTCTCCTCATCAAAATCGAAGTTTAGAGACCTAGGTCAAGATTTTTGGTTGGGTATAACTCCGGGAAAGTCAAACCCTAGTTTGACCCCGGGCCGGAAAAACCCTAAAATACTAAAACTGATAAGTTTTGGTACATTCGCTATATCTCGGGATTGGAGAAGGCTCAGGAGCTAAAAATTTCACATGCCGAAGATAAAATCTTGATTTACACTGTGTCCAAAAGTCAGCCTCAAATTCGCTATATTCTAGGAGATATGATCCCTCCAAGTTAGGGTTCCAACTTCTTCTAGGATTCATCCCTAAACAGGACACCTGGAGAGAATTGCTATATCTCGGGCTACAAAGGTCCAAATGAAATTTCTGAAGATGTTCTAGAAAGCGCACAGACTGTAATTTCTTTGATAGAAGTTTTAGACCCCGAAAATGAAACAGTGACACGTGGAAGTCCATACAACTTCACTATGCTGAACAGTCTTGAAACATGTCACCTTGGGAAAACGATCATAAGTCCCAATTGGTGAAACCAATTCTAATGAAACCTATGGTGTTGGAATAGAGATAGGTGAGGCTACCTCACTATAAAGTTTCAGACACATAGGATTAGTAATTTCGGAGATATCGTAGAAATAGTATCAGGAATTTTTGTAGAAGAAATTGGTAAACCAGTGCTTCCTGTTCCGGGAGCTTCCCTCCACTGTTTTCAGAAAATGAGTACATTGGACAACTCACCTGGAAGAGTTTTATCTTTCTATCCAATCAGATTTGAAAGATTCCATGTTTTGAAAATTAGGGTTTCTCTAACAAACCCTAGATCATCCAACTCCGAAACCATGATGGACACCTCAAATCAGTAAGATCTAATCTTTTGCTATTTACAGTTGAGGTTCTCATTTCAAAGTGATCTATCACATCAGCTTGATGATAATATTGGTGAAGTTGAAAACTTCCAAACATGGAAGTATATGATCTCTTTGAAGAAAATGAATTGGACACCTACATAAGTAGAGAGGTTCCAGTTCCAGAGGGAGATGAGGCTAAAAGCCTTACACCAAAAGAACTTGGTCAAGGCCAAGAATATCATTGTTGATTCAATCACGGATCACCTTATACCACAAGTGTCTTCCCTAAAGACACCGAAAGAGACGTTTGATTCCTTAACCAAGATATTTGAAGGGAAGAACATAAATAAGAAGATGACCTTAAGAAACCAGTTGAAGAATGTGAAGATCCATAATGCAAAGACCATACAGTCATACTTTACAAGGGTCTCTCAAATCAAAGAACAACTTGAAGGATAGAAGAAGAAGTGGAGAATGTAGAAGTTGTGATAACCACCTTGAATGGCCTCCCAGGATCATGGGATTCATTCATTCAAGGAAGCCAGAAGGAAGTGATTACTTTCAGTAGACTCTGTGAAGAAGAAAAAGCTCGACTCATAATAAGAGAAGAGAAGATGGTTGCAACTGAAGATCAAGCTCTCACCATCCAAAGAAGATCCCTCAAGCGATGAGGAATATGAAGAACTCAATTCTTGAAGAGCCTCTTATCCATCTTAAGCATTTGGATAAGAAATGATGCTGTTATGAATGAAGAAGATGATGAAGCTGAAAGAAGGAGTCTACCCACGAAACAAATAAAGATAAGTATTCAATTGTCATTTCATGATATTGTTTTTGTTATGCATTTGTTTATATTCAATTGATGTATTATGCATGATAGAATGTTTGCATTAATGACAATATACTACTAATATGCATGTGATGGGTAAGTAGCTCATGGTGCTATACAATTCTCCATTGCTACTTATCTAGAATGAAACATCTTTGTTGACATATTGGATTAGTGCATAATCCCAATGTTGTCCTGGTAGAGATGGAAGGCATCTAGAAAGTTTCCGAGAGATATGGATGAATGTTGTATTGGCTAAAATAGTTGCATGATCATATATTTATGCATAAGAATTTGCCATTATGAATATGCCTCATGAAATGTTTCTAATCATACAACTGGTGCATTTGACTTGTAGGAAAGATCACGTACAATTGCCTACAAGAAAAGAAAGATGATACTTGTTCCGAAGAACAAGTGACGACAGTTCAAGATAGAGGATCTTGGTATCTAGTGATCCTAGATGGATACATAGAATATTAGTAGCAGAGGAAGCTACTTGTCACTCCGGTACGAATGTTTCAGTGCATAGAGTACGAAAGACAGAGGGAGAATGATGCTTCGCTTCAAAGGGAGTGACTGCAAAAGATCCTGAGGTTCAACATGGTATGACAGGATGGACAGATTGTTGATGACTCTAGGATTTACTAAGAGTAAAGAAGATTCCAACCTTTACTTCAAGGTTGAAGGCGGAAGACCAGTGATGCTCCTGTTATATGTCGATGACTTGTTCCTAACAGAAAAGAGGAACTCATTAAAATTGCAAGAAGGAGACTTGCTGCCAAGTTTGAGATGAAGGACTTGGATATGATGCACTACGTTCTAGGCATGGAGGTGTGGACAAGGGAAGTACGCAGTAGAGATCCTGAAGAGGTTCAGGATGATGGACCGCATGGCCATAACCACACTTATGGCATCGAACCTGAAGCTACTAAGTGTTGCTTCATCAGAGACGGTTGATGCTATGATGTATTGTCAGATGATTTGTTCCTTGATGTACCTAATGAATACGAGACCAGATATTTGATTTGCTATGAACACATTGAGACATGTTCACCTGGTGGTTGCAAAGCATGTAGTGAGGTACCTAAAGGGTACAGTTGATTATGGGCTCCAATATAAGGCTAATCAGAAGATTAACCTGGAAGGTTATGTTGATTTAGATTGGGTAGGCAGTGCCATCTATAGGAAGAGCACTTCAGGGTGTTGCTTCAGTATGGGATCAGGTATGATCTCTTGGTTTAGCAAGAAATAGTCTTGCGTGCAACTGAGTATAGAAAAAGTAGAGTATGTCACAACTTGTTCATCTAGTTGTGAGGTAGTATAACTGAGGAAGCTACTGTCTGATTTTATTTGATCTCCAGTTGGATGCTACTTGTATATATTGCGACAACTAGAGTTGTGTGAATTTGTCTGAGAACCCAGTGTTCCATGACAAGTCGAAGCATATCGAGATCAAATATCACTATATCAGGGATATGGTGCAAAGAGGAGCAGTGAAGCTCCAGTATGTTGCGACGGACGAACAGATAGCTGATGTGTTGACTAAGCCATTGGCCAAAGTGAAGTTAAAATACTTAAGGGAGAAGCTTGGTGTTCTCCAGATCGAGGTTCCCTCCAAGGGGAAGTGATGAGTCCGTGAGCCATTCTGACATGGTGAGAGGATTGGTTCCTTCCATGGTCAGATGTAAGGGCTGAGCCATTCTGTCATGGTGAGAGGATTGGTTCCTTCCATGTCATATGTGAGTGTTGAGCCATTATGAGGTGATTGTGAGATGTGTTCTCATATGATCAGATATAAGCGTTGAATGCCATTCTCTGAATGGAAGCACCTGGTTAGTTACCAGGAATACTCAATCTGGGACTGAGAGCCATTCTGACATGGTGAGAGGATTGGTTCCTTCCATGGTCAGATGTAAGGGCTGAGCCATTCTATCATGGTGAGAGGATTGGTTCCTTCCATGGTCAGATGTAAGGGCTGAGCCATTCTATCATGGTGAGAGGATTGGTTCCTTCCATGTCAGATGTGAGTGCTGAGCCATTCTGAGGTTACTGTGAGATGTGTTCTCACATGATCAGATATAAGCGTTGAATGCCATTCTCTAAATGGAGGCACCTGGTCAGTTACCAGAAATGCTTAGTCTAGGACTAAGAGCCATTCTGACATGGTGAGAGGATTGGTTCCTTCCATGGTCAGATGTAAGGGTTGAGCCATTCTGTCATGGTGAGAGGATTGGTTCCTTCCATGTCAGATGTGAATGCTGAGCCATTCTGAGGTGACTGTGGGATGTGTTCCCACATGATCAGATATAAGTGTTGAAGGCCATTCTCTGGGAGAATGGAGGCACCTGGTCAGTTACTAGGAATCCTCAGCTTGGGGTTGAGAGCCATTCTAATGTGACTGTGGGATTGGTTCCCACATGATCAAATGTAAGTGCATAGCCTTTCCACAGATGATAGTAGTTGTGTCCTATCATACTGGTGGATGTAAGTGCTGTGCCTTTCCACAGATGATAGTAGTTGTGTCCTATCATGCTGGTGGATGTGAGTGTTGTGCCTTTTCATAGATGATAGTAGTCGTGTCCTATCATGCTGGTGAATGTAAGTGCTGTGTCTTTCTGACATGGTGTTGGATGTGTTCCTCTCATGGTCAGATGTGAGTGTTGGCCATTTTGACTTAGGGTTAGATATAAGCGCTGAAGAAGACCTACATGGAGACTAGGCCTACAACCAGCATGAAAAAGGGTTGGCTCCGTAGAACTTATTGTGACGAGAAGAATCATGAGATAGCACCCGTGATGATGATCCAGATCTAGAGATGATCTAGATCGAGTGATGATCCAGATCCAGTGATGATCCAGATCCAGTGATGACGATCCAGATCCAGATCCAATGATGATGACTTGAAGATGAAGATGACGAGAACTCGATGATGATCCAGATGATACAAAGAAGAATACTTGAGTTGATAAATTGTATCGAGAGAATACCTTCCTAGTTAAGAGGGAGTGTTGATGTATTTGTAACTTCAGAATGTATTCATCTGTGTATCTTATGTATTGTACCCCAATGTTTATTCCGGGAAGTGTCTATAATATATTTGAGTCATGTCATGCCCTGATGTTCCTATCGGGAGTTTCTATAATGTAAACAAGTCATGTCAAGTCATTGTGGGTAACCCTCCTATTGATCTAGGGTTAAAGTCCCCGCAGTTGTGGGGCCCTAGGGTTATTAGATTATCCTAGAGAAGTCAGCCCTAGGTGAGTTATTGTAAGTCAGGGCAATAGTCCCCACCATTGTGTTAAGGTTAACCCTCCTTGTTGATCAGAGGGGCAAAGTCCCCACAGTTGTGGGGCACTAGGGTTATTAGACTCTCCTAGAGATGTTGGCTCTAGCAAAGTAATTGTTAAGTTAGGCTGACATGATGGAGTGGACATCAAGTGAACGAAAGAATATAAATAGAGAGTGAGCCTTTCTATTTATCACACACACACTCACTCACTAGGCTGCATGAGTGAGAGAGAAGAAGTTGGGATCAAAGAGAGAGACTACTACTGTCGGGAGATCATCTTTATGTTTTCGGGTTTTACTTTTGGTGTTGATTCTATCTCTGAGGAAGTTGCAGGGTTTTCTCCTTTATGGTTTCCTCGAAGAAAATTCTTTGTGTCTATTGTCTCTTATGTTTATTGTTGTGCGTGTTATTCTCTCAGTTAAAGATCCTAAGATAATGTTAGCTTGAATGATAAAAATCTATCAGGGATGCGCAAGACACTCATGGCTATCCCTCACACTCACATGCGTACAAGACAACTCCACCCCATCTCATTTAATCCCCAAGATGCCAAGACAATTAAAGGACACAACATCCTCGTCCCTGGTCTGCGTTTGCACTCATTTCAGATGCAGGGGAGATTTGGAAGTGATACGGTCGGGTTATTACCACAAGGATTTAAGATTTCCATCATGAGGTACATCGAGAAGGGTACAAAAGTGGCAGTACTAGGGAAAGGAATGATAGATCAAGTCATGAATCTCCCATTTATCATAATCATAGCCTATCTCGCTATAAAGACGAACACAAGATGCCATTTTTCATGCTCATCTCTGTTAAGATTGGACTCAGTTGTTTCCATTGTCGTTAGTGCAGACCTTCTCTACTAAAGCCTTGCGTGTCTGAAAATTAATTATGGGAATATGGATTCAAGGGGTAGGAAAGGCAATACTAAAGCGTCTACCTCGAAGGGCCCCATTGGCCGAGGGAGAAATAAGGAGGCCAAAAGGACTTTGCGTGGCGTTAGCGGAAGGGTTACCCGTGCCCAGACGCAAGCTTTGATTGTTGCCACCTTTTACCGTGATCGGATTCCCATTGTTGTCTGCAAAGAAATTGAAGTGATTAAGAAGGGGTTGTGGTACAAGGCCAAGGCCGCTTTGATGGATGAAATAAGGGCGGAGGTTGAAGACTGGGTCGTGGACCCTGGCAGTACAGTGGGACGGGCGTCGGGTTACGAGCGTCTAATGATGTCTTAATGGGTTATGAAGAACCTCCAGTCGCATGTCTAATGGATGGGGATAACAAGTAGCAGGGAGATGTGGAGGTAGTTCAGGTGTGGAAAGAGCACCATCATGATTGCAGACTGATGCTCAGGAAGGTGGATCTCATAGACATTAAACTGGGCTTGAAATTCTATGCTCCCCCTTCCCTTGCAGTGGGCAGTGGTGAGACTAGAAAGATAATTGGCAAAGGAGGGAAGACAATTGTGGATCCAGGCATGAAGGAGAATCAGGGGGAAGCTCAGCGCATGCGCATAGACAACAATGGATATGGAGACGAGGAGCATGGGAAAGTTCATAAGTAGTAGCCTGAGATGGCCTCTTTTTGTTTTATGTTGCACCTATGCTTTAGAAGCCACTGCTTTAGTAATCTGATAGGTAGAATGGGAAAGCAGAGTTTGTCTATTGTAATGTTGAAAGGAAGAATTGTTTTGTGTATCTCTATTAAGACCAAACTAACTATTGAGGGATGAAAAGGAATTTGGGACTATCGTGAGGCCATGCCCGACAGTTCTATGGAAAAACTAGCTATGTAATCTTCTATTTTCAGTAATATAGTTTTTAATTTACAAAAAAAAAACATATATATGATTTTACATTCTAAGATCTTTATGTTAATGGGACTAGTTAAAAGAGAGTGGTGCCTAATAGGGTAATAGGGTTGTGGTGTGAATACTTTTGGTCTCTCTTTTCTTTTTCCTTTGTGTAAAAATAAAGAAAAAAGAAGTTATTGATGATGCTTAGTATTAAAACATTTCATTTTTTATATTTGAATTTGTAAGATTTCAATAAGAAATATATAGTTTTCATTATTAAATTTATATAATTTTTTTTGCATTTAAGTACCCAGAGGGAATTGAACTCATTACCTTCCATTTACAACTTCTCGTATCACTTCCTCATTACCAACTGCTCTAACCGTGTGGGCTATTAAATTTATATAATTAATCTCGAGCTTGAATTTAATTTAATTTGTTTATTATGAAATGCCACATTAAATTAAAATTAACTAAAAAATAAATTTTTATCACTACTTTATGAATAAAGAGAAAGTGAAAGAAATAGTGATTGTTCTTCCAAGTTTCCAAGTTTGTGGCATGTGTTAAAGACTAGTACAATGATTTAATTTATGGTTGGTGAACATCCATAGGCCACAAGTTAAGTGCCACAAATAAGTTATCTATTACTTGTTCTCCTATTCTTCAAGTTAAGTGGATTGTCTTCCAATAATTACGAGTTATCCATGCATCACCTACCACTTTTTCATCCATTCATAAGCTATATATATATATATATATATGTTTTATTTCGAATTTCAAACTACTACCATAAAATCAATATCAACAATATACTTGTCTCATCCTGCTGTAACCTTAGAAAAGCATAAGCCATAGTCCATCTCAAATTCTAAAATAAAAATGCCCATAGATGTAATTAGAAGAGTGGAAATTAAAAAAACATATATGCTCTATTAATTTACATAGCTATATTCTTAAAATTTAATTACATTTATATCTGTAATTATACTTAAAAAAAAGTCCTTTTGTTTATATTTTTAATTATACTTAAAAATGGGTCATTCTTTAGAGGTGGATGGCAAGTGAGCTCTTACATAACTAGTTGATTGGTTTGCAAAATTCTTGTGAGTGTAGCACCTCTAAGATAAGGGTACTTCCTCTTAATAATGTAAGCAACAAAAAAAGTTTAGATATATACTAAAACTTTTACGATAAATAATTCACAGTTTTCATTTTAAAATATAGCATCAAAATTGTAGTGAAAAAAAATGTTATTGTGCAATTCCTGAGCATTATGTTGGTTATATATATACACACTATTGTGTGATTCATAAGCCTTCCGCCATGTTTTTAATGGCACTAATAACATCCCTTCAACTCCGCCCTTCATATTTGCATACATGCAAAGACCACTAGCTCTTGAACATCTAACCCTACTTGAAACTACTCGTTTTTGGTCTTTCTCTCCTAATAGGAAAAAAAATTCATGGAAACAAAACTTGCATCACAAAATTGTTAAAGTCTATCCACAATTCATTTACATTCCTCCCTTTGATTCTTCATCTTTTGAACCGTTTTGTTGGAGCGAACTTCTTCTATACAAAGCTTTTTGTTCCATCCCTTAGGATATTGGAACACCAACTTCTGAAATTATTTCTCATTGGCAACAAATTAAAGGCACGTATACTATTTGGCATGTTGAACGTGCACAAGAAGAACCCTATACACCTCTATCCGATGATTCAAACTCTAATGCTATTACCTTTCTGTTGTCCCATAACATGGATGAATGGGAACTTCTCTCTCAAATGCGACCAGGCAACAACATCCAAATTGATGACCTTGAAATGCATGGACATCGTGATTTTTACAAAAATCACAATTGGACACATAAAAATATAACCACTGACTTGTATCATATAGCAACATCATTCATTGACCTCAATCACTTGTCCACCCAGCTACATGAAGACAACCTATCATTGTCCAATTCACCCGATTCCTTGTCTCCCACACAACGCATAGCCTTTGATGTTGGCATTTCTTGTTTTAGAAACACTACATCGGCTCCATCACTCAAAATGGTGATTCAAGGTACTGCAGGCACCGAGAAATCTTTCCTGATATCTTGCTTAAAATCTGCACTACAAACTACATCTGAACAAAGTACCTCTGCACTTCTTCTCCTTGATCCAACTGGTGTTGCCGCTTTCAAAATACATGCATCTACAATACATTCTGCTCTTCGAATACCCATTGGTGAAATGCAACCCCTTGAAGGCCAATCCCTTTTAAAAATTCAAAAAGAACTCCACCATATTTGCTATATTCTCATATATGAAATGAGCTTTATCGGACCAAAAATGTTGACTCAAATTGATGCACGATTACGTCAAGCTTTCCCCTCAAATTGTATAATGCCATTTGGTGGTTGTTCCATTATCCTTGTTGGTGACTTTGGACAATTGCCTCCTGTAAAGGACATCCCCATGTATGCAGGCTCATCCGTTGGAATAACTCTTTGGCATACATTTGATACTTTTATCACACTAGAAACAATTTTTCGACAACAAGGAAATAACCCTTCTCAAACTGCCTTTCGAAAACTCTTGCTAAATCTACGAAATGGAACACCAACTATTGAAGATTGGGCACTCCTAATGACAAGAACAATCTCATGCCTTTCAGACGTGGAAAATTGCTCTTTTCAACAATCTATCCACTTATATCCCACCAATACCTCTGTTGCACTACACAATAAACACATGCTGAAATAACTTAATATGCCAATTGCACATTACTTCGCAGAACAAAGGAACAAACATGGCTAG
Organism: Pseudotsuga menziesii; assembly: GCA_001517045.1. NCBI lineage: Eukaryota > Viridiplantae > Streptophyta > Pinopsida > Pinales > Pinaceae > Pseudotsuga > Pseudotsuga menziesii. The sequence goes on along the minus strand of LPNX011210748.1, from coordinate 731,582 downwards.
GGATCCATTGATGATGATCAGTTGCCATTAAAGGTCCTTCTTATTATTGGTCAACAAGTCATGTTAACTGCTAATTTATGGGTTCAAGCAGGACTTGTTAACGGCTCAGTTGGAAAAGTCATTGACATTGTCTACAACTCCAATGAACAACCTCCTAGCTTACCATCTTTTGTTGTTGTCAAATTCCTCTATTACAAAGGACCCTTACCGGATGTTTTGAATCCTACGTATGTTCCAAAATCTCCTATAACAAGGGGATCCCGTACTTCGTATGGCATGGGGTTTAACAATTCATAAAGCGCAAGGTATGACCCTACAAAATGTTACAATAGATATTGGAAACACAGATAGACAAGGACTCACATTCACTGCAATATCAAGAGTTACATCAATATCAGGCATTCGTATTTCTCCACCTTTCTCTTTTTCCAGATACTCTCGAATGTAAGACAATGCATTTGTCCAACGTAGGAAACAAGAGGAAAGCTTACTTGCTTTAGTCTTTAAAAGAAAATTGTGGCTGGACCTTCTCATTATTTGCTTTATAAATGTAATGTTTTTTTTACCACTTGTTAATGTAAAACATATACATTTGCTTCAAGAAACATCCAAAAAATGGAGAAATAATTGCCTTTTAGACAAAACTTTATTAGGAAACTAACACACTCAGTGTAAAACTTATTAACTATGACAGTTATTATATATCAGGAAATAATTAACGTATACAATTTATAGATCAACTCTTATTTCCTTAAATGAACTTTAAATAAAGAACACTTTTTTTTCAAATTTCCGAAACACAATACCCAATTTCTGAAATTCAAAATCGAAAACCGCAAAGTAGAATTTTTGTTAATGGTATTTGCCTTATTCGTGATTTCCCATTTCCGATATTTTCGATATCGGAAACCCGAGACTCAAGTTTTTGTTCAAATGGTTTGCTCACTTCCCGATGCTCATTCCCAATATTTTCGATATCAAAAACTGCAAACATATGTCCTTACATATTCATATTATATATATATATTTGCATTTGTAGCTAGATATTATTATGGTATTTGGAATTTCATGTGTGTGTGTGTGTTCGATAAATTGATAAGTTTCAAGCATTTTCAAATTGTTACTCATATTGTCTACAACTCCAATGAACAACCTCCTACCTTACCATCTTTCAAAATAGTAGAAGATATACTTTTGTTTCAAGAAACATCCAAGAAATATTAAAATAGTTGCATTTTAGACTAAAATGCCTTAGGAACTAAGACACTCATTGTGAAAGTTATTATGTAGGAAATAACTTTATATCAACGTATAAAAATGAATGTATACAAATTTTAGATCAACTCTTATTTCCTTGAATGAACTTAAAACAAAAAACAAAACAAAAAAATTTGCATTTTAAATTTTCCATTTCCAACACACGATACCCGATTTCCGATTTCCAAAATAAGGTAAGTCAGAAACGTTCAGTTTCAAAACCACAGTTATTTATCCTGTTTGCGATTTCCGATTTTTGATATCTCAGATGTCAAAAACTTGGATTCAATTTTTTCTTGAAATATTTTTCTCCCTTCCCGATTGTTTCGAATTTCCAATTTCCGAAAACCGATATCGGAAACAACAAAGTCGAATTTTTGTTAAGGGTACTTGCCTTATTCACATTTTCCTATTTCCGATATTTTGGATATTGAACAACACAGACTCAAGTTTTTATTCAAATGATTTGGTGCTTCCCGATTCTCCATGGAACTCCAAAACTATGTTTGAAATCTTAACATTCGAGTTCTTTATATGTAAACTCTTCTAAATGAAAATGTTTACAAAATGTTTGATTCTTCAGTAACATGTTTACAAAATGTTTATGTTGTAATGTTCAAAATCAAAGCATATTTTCCAGAAAAACATCTGCATGAGACATCTCTTAAATTCACAGAATGCGTAATATCTTTACATAGTAATGTCTACAACTCCAATGAACAACCTCTAAAATTGACAGAATGCTTAATATCTTTACACAGTAATGTCTACAACTCCAATGAACAACCTCCTAGCTTACTCTGTATATTCATCAACTTTTGCAAAATAAAATGGAAGTGAGACATCAAAATATATTTGATGCTTGTGCGATAATTTCAATAGGAAATATAGTCTCAGATGAATATACGATTGTTTGAATGCATCCATCACAAGCAAATGAACTCCTACCTCCTATACAACATTCAAATTTGAATCTTTCTCACCCCTTCCAAACGCTTCTAGCCCTTCCTAAAACTGTAAATTCATAATTTCTCTTCAAGAATTACAAATTATAATTTTGGAAACTCACGTTAGACAAATGTAATTTATACACAATGACAATGTTCAACAAGAGATTAAATAACAAAATGTGAAATTGCTCGTTCATTCATACTCCAAACTCTAAAGCACCAGTTACAATACAAAATGTTGCATAAGCTCCAATAATGTTGCAACATTAAATTATTTGTTTAGGCGCGAAATCTTAATGATTGGCCAGACTTCCTAAATTTGAATCTTAAAAAATCCAACTGAAACAGCCAAAAGACTCTAGATCATATATATCGTATGCATAAACGAAAATTGACAAAATTTACTTTTCTTTTTTGGGATTCGACAGTTGGGAAACAAACATTTAGTCCAAAAAACGGAGGTATTTCCATTTTCCAATATCACAATTATCGAAAATTGAGAATTGGGAAACAAGACAATTCCACTTTTCGACATCCAACATATAGAAATTCCAAAATCGCAAAATAAACATAGAAACTTATCTAAAGTGAAACTTTTGATTTCTGATACTCGGAAACCATGAATTGGTTTACAACAAGATTAATACAAAACATAGGTTTACAACCTACATTTTGGAATAAGGAGCGCCAATATTCCGATTTCCAATTTGCGCATTTTCGATTTTCGACAAATCAGATTCCGAATATTGTATGTGTTTAGATCAGAAACTGCACATGTTTCGACTTCCGATTTTCGATATTTGGGATTTTGAAAATCCTATGTCCTATGTTTTTCATTAAGGAACACCATATGGTTCGATTTTCGATTCCACAAGATCTAATTTGCGACATATCCGATATCGAAAGTTTTCTATTTTCAAATAAAGAAATGTCGAAGATAGTATTTCTAACTTTCGACATTGGGGTATCCTAAACCTGTTCGTATTCTTTTCGCATAACTTATTTCTCCGCTAAGTCCATTATTATTTTAAACTCTCTCTGCGTTATGTTTAATTGATCTGCCTCAAAATTAGGCTTAGATTTTGGCCTCTAAATTGTTACAATTTGTGGAGAAATTGGAAATCACGAACACGACAAATTTGAGCACCATATGTTCCGATTTTCAATTCCCCAATTTAGGATTTGCGAATAAGAAACACCATATTTTCCAATTTTGTGACATTTCCAATTGCAAAAATCCTATGTCCTATGTGTTCCAATAACTGACATTTCCGATTCTAGAAATCTTACGTGTGAAAATAGCGAACACATTATGTCCCGATTTCCACTTTTTCCACATATACACAAATCCTATGTGTTCAAATACAATTCACAATTTCGGATTTCACAAATCTTGATCTCGAATCATCTTCAAACTTGATATTTATTAACATAAATAATTATCATTAGATATTTAAATAAATTTCATATACCCAAATCAAGCTATTCACGTATAATAGATCTTTAACTTTAGCTTTATTAAGAAAAATAATATATTTACATATATTAGATCTTTAAACTTCATATTAATTTTTTTTGTTAGTTTGCATTGCTATTAATCAACTATACAAAATATTACAGAAAATCGAGAATTCTGATCAAGTGAAAACAGTAGTCTAACAACCACTCTAATTTGTTAAAAGCAAAAAACTCCATGGTTGAAGTGTGCTGAACATAAAAACCATACGGATAATGAACGTTGCTTCCTAAGTAATGTTTAAATAAAATTACAAACATATTCAAAAGAACCACAATAACCAATGTGATATATGGGGGGCTACGTACAAAATTAGTATGAACAAATGTTTACGAGGAGACTTTGAAAACTAAAAAACAACATGATAAACTTAGAAGTAAACAAAAGGAAGCAAAATAGAAAAAAATGAAACAGAAACAAGCTCACGAGTTAGCACTGCTGGTAGTGACAACCGGATCCTCCGTGTCCTGTGTTTCCTCAACCATAGGACAAGGCCCAAAGAATTCCTCGTTTGAAGATGGTAGATTGTGCTTCAGCAACAGAACAACCGCTTTCCTAACATAGACATCCGCTTTCCCCACATAAAGTTCTGCTTTGTGCACAAAAGCATCTGCTTTCCCCACAGAAGCATTAGATTCGAGACATCCTTTGAAAAGTTGGCTAATTATAATAGGCACTGTATATACAACGGGTATCCTAGAAGTCGGGTTGACATTCATTTCTGGAGCCATAGAGACATTGCTGCTACCTCCATCGCCCAAGGAGTCAACTCCCATGACTAATTTTTTCCACATGGCCATCATGTCTCTGTCCATGATGACCATATCCAAGTCCAGCATTTTCGACGTAGACTCTAAAATTACCAACTTATTATTGTTCCATATCCCTAGCATTTCCTCCATGAGGGACCCCATCATGTTTTTGAGGATCCAATAGTGATTTGGGCTTCCCCCATCAATATCGCGAGCAAGATTCTCATTTACCAGCCTCCTTTCCCAGTCATCTAGTATGGATTGAACTTGCAAAGAAATATCATTTCCTCCATGGGGGACCCCATCATGTTTTTGATGATCCAATAGTGATTCAGGCTTCCCCCATCAATACCACGAGCAAGATTCTCGTTTACCAGCCTCCTTTCCTAGTCATCTATTATGGACTGAAATTGGAGAGAAATATCATTGTTTAACCATCTACCTTTGTCACACGCCCCCCTCATTGCGCACGATCGTGACCACTTACAACACGACGAGACATTGCATGCTGCTTGGACATAGTAGGATGGTTCAGATGCAAAACAAAACAGAGCAAAGGCAGGCATAACGGTTCTACAACAAAACTAGGGAAGAACAAGAATGACCCAAGAACCAATCAGTTAGGCAATAAATAGCTGAACGAAATTAGGGAGAAAGATTCATCACCACACTAAAACAAACAGGAGGCCATTAATGGGGGAAAAATATTGTTGTATCACTTCCAGTTATTGACCAAGCGAAACTGTACTGTAACCACATAACCAAATGATCACTGCATTAAATCATCCCTTACCTCAGTAGCGATGATGTCCTCCATTGAAGCTCATACGTGCTGACAGAGCTTCGTCAACAATGACTAATTAATATCATCTCGGACAAAATGGAAGTATAGAAAGAGGATACACGTCACTACCGAATCAACTGTAATCACATAATTAAAACGCATATAATAACCAGAAAATTTAATCATGGTCGTGTTGTATCTAAACTCACCAATCAAAACTGCCGCAACAGTGAAAGTGGCACTCTTCATGATAGATGTCACTACCGAATCAACTGTAATCCCAGCATTAAAACTAAAGTCATGACCAAGTTGGCCAATCTGGACAACAAGACCCGCTTCATTAATGCGTAATGAGTGCATGATAGATGACAGAAACAAGTACAACGTCAATCTGCCACAATATACTTGTCTGTTCCCTACTTGCCAATTTGACTCTCATCGTTCGCATCCAGGGTTAAACTTCATATTTATTAATAGAAATAATTGTTATTATTCAATCTATAAACCTCATAAAATTGTTTCTTAAAAATTTACTGTATAAATCAAAAATTATAATTCTTTAAAAATATTATATTTTAAATGACTTTTTAACTCATTTCTCCAAATAAAATAAAATCATATAATTTCCAATATAGATAAACAAATTTAAAACGCATTATATATATTATGAATGTTTCTATTTTATAATATTATTTCCGAAACACGATACCAAATTTCTGAAATCGGATATTAAGAACCAGAAATTCCAGTTTTTGTTAGGGTTATTAGGCCTATCAACGATTTGCGATTCGCGATAATTAAATCAAAATATCGAAAATACAAGAAATCAATAAACATTACAAATAAAAAAACCGATCTTTCTGCTTTCTAATATCCGAAATATCCAAAATCCAAAATCGTAAATATAGGAAATTAGTTCAACAAAAACCTTAATGTCCAGTTTCCAATATCCAAAATAAAAAATTGCAAATCTGGAAAGACACAATATTTTTACAATAACCTTAACAAAATTTAAATTTCCAGTTTCTGATACCCAGAAATTGGATATTCAAAATGTCAGAAATAGGAAATCGAGAAATTGTGATATTTCTGATTTTCGATTTTTTTTAATATTTTTGTAATCGAAAATTGGTAAATCCAACAAATTATTTGAACAAAATATTTAGTATCCTGTTTCTGATATCTAAAATATCGGAAATCGGGGATACGCCAAATAACCTTAACAAAAAATGGAATTTCCAATTTTCAATACCCAGAAATTGGAAATCAGAAATAGAAAATGGGCAATCTTTAAATAACAAAAAAAACATCTTTATAAAATGAAATGACAAACAAACTATTATTTAATATATATATATATATATATATACCAATTAAATAAGTTACTTGGACCACCCACTTAAATCATAGGTTTTTTTGTTTTTTTATTTTTTATTATAGTTTGATTAAGGTTTCCGATATCCAAAATATCAGAAATCGTAAATCGAGGATACCCCAAATAACCTTAACAAAAATGGAATTTCCGGTTTCCGATACCTGAAAATAAAAAATCGGAAATAGAAAATGGACAATCTTTAAATAATAAAAAACATATTTATAACAGGAAGGAACCTAGGCAAAGTGTATTTAAGTTGCAAAATTAAAATTACTTTGAGTATAAACTGAAAAACAAAATTGAAAAATAAATCACTCCTAAACAAGATAACTAATAATTTCAAGATAGAACTATTACATAATATAATAGATGAAAGAAAACAACCAATTAATGTACAAACATGCAAATCAAAATTACATCTTTCAACTTAATTTAGACCAACTTAGCAAATAAAACTGCAAAGAACAATATTTAAGTGTTGAAGATGCACAATTTGCAAAAAACATTGTTTCTTGGACTTCCACAATAAGTCCAAATTCACGATAGAAATTTCTTTCCCCAAGACAAATGCATACACAAATAAATAGTTTCTAGCTTTGCTTAAGGGCAGAACGCCATTTGGCAAATAAATCCAGAATGTCATCAACTTCCTGAAAATGAGCATTCCTCAACTGAATTTCGTTCTTGCGAATTTGCGAGGAAATTTCCTCCCTTCTGATTTTTTTCCATTCTTTGATGAACAACTTTATCCAAGCTATCGAGGCATGGGGAACTTCTATCCATTTCTCGATCTCTTTCACCGTTAACTGACTGATTTGTTGGATCAACTCTTTGGTATCATCAAACTGCTTTTCCACTTCTTCCAAATGAAATTTAGGAAAAGTGCCTCACTAAGAGGTTCCAAAATAGGTAAACTCAAATAGGTTAGCAAATTCTTTGAAGCAGACCACCTATTTTCACAAACCTTTTGTCATGCATTTACTATAGCTTCAATTGAATCGCACATAGCCTCCCATGTCTCAATGGAAATTTCAGTTGTTTTCAGTTCTAACTTGTCTAAGATTCACTAGCCATAGGGTCTTTCCGTAATACACTTTTTCCAACCTCTTACTTGCTCTAAAGCAGTGGATGGACGACGATGAAGGGAAACTCTTGTTTTGCACAATGAGCGGATTTTGATTCTTTATGAAATAATGGCATGTCATGATGATGATGGAGGGGAACTCTTGTTTTTCATAGTGAGCTGATTTTGATTCTTGTTATAATATAATTGCATGGTATTGAATTAGTCAACTGTTGTCCAGCAAATCAGCATGTCATCATGATGATAGAGGGGAACTCTTGTTTTTCACAGTGAGCTAATTTTGATTCTTGTTATAATATAATTGCATGGTATTGAATTAGTCAACCATTGTCTAGCAGATCAACATGTTATGTTTTTGTTATAAGGTAACTCACCAATATTTGAAGGCTGATTAAGATATAAAGAGAACCTTACTGGAATCTATGGGATATATTTATAGTGGCACAGCTGGAAGACACAACAGACCTTGATAATGGTATGATGGCACAAATTTGTTCTCTGTTGATGCTAGCTTGTTCCTTTTATGTTGGCAAGACTGGAAATTCCAAGTTGCAGAAGGTAGTGTTTCAATGATAGAGCTCTTATGTCTTCAGAAACGTGTAAGATGCTTTTTTTGTGATGCATGTTCCTGGATAGTTCTTTAATTGTGCCAGGGATACTAGGAATCTATGGGATAGATTTATAGTCGCACAGCTGGAAGATGCAACAGACCTTGATAATGGTATGATGGCACAGCTTTGTCCTCTGTTAATGCCAGCTTGTTTTTTTTATGTTGTCAAGACTGGAAATTCCAAGTTGCAGAAGGTAGTTTTCAATGATATAGCTCTTATGTCTTCAGAAACTTGTAAGATGCTTTTGCTTTGATGCATGTACCTGGATAGTTCTTTAATTGTGCCAGGGAAACTTTGCCCTTTTGTCATTTTTTTTCTTCAGCTTTCATCATTTATTATGATTATATCGAAGGTTGGATCCTCTGAATTAAGTGGTTGAAATGGGAACTTGTTGTTTTCTCCATTTAGGAGCAACATCAATGATGATGCCAAACATTTGAAATCCGTTTGCATTAATATTGTGGATTGATTTGGAAATTGATGGCCTTAAATAATTGACGTGAATTATAGAAATCATATCAAGTGTCAGGGCCTCTGTGGAATGATAAATCAAGGGAAAAATCATTCGAATAAATTAGAAATATTGCAGTGGAAACTCATGGTTTGAATAGGGGGGACATTATCTATTTTGAATGGCCCTTTCAGATAGGAGATTGAATTCATTTTTGTGGAAAGGCCGTACATGCTGCTTCTTTATATTTAAAAGGTATTGAATTGAAATGGTTAGCTTGCATTTGTTGTCTGGATATGGGATTTTAGTGGTAGTCACAGATCATGAGATATTTACAAATATATATGCATGCATCTGATTATATTAACAATTCCAGAAAAACACAGAGATGAAGAAACCTTTGTGCATAGGGTATTCCATTAATGCACACCTATAATATATTGCTCTTGTTAAACTTGTAGACTACTAGATTCTAATGTGAGGTTACAAGTTACGTTGTTTAAACTTTAATTCTTGAACTTGTGTTTTATATACAAAACCCGGATATATGTTGAATGCATTCATTTTGGTGTCACAAATCTATTTGTAGCTAAAAATATATCTTTGGTTGATGAGAAACTTTATTCCAAATTGAGGATTTGAATTCTTAAGATATTTGTTATAAAGCTCTTAGTCAATGGTTTGCAACAATTGCATGCTACTGGAACTTCATAATGCTCATCAAAACAATACCACATTCTATCTCCATACATCATCCCATCATTGTTGTCTCCTATTCTATTAAGTGTTTTTAAGTTTTTATATGTGGCATCTATTTAATTTTTTTAATTTGTAATATTAAAATAAATTGCACACACAAACCTCTTTGCCCATTGGTTGCATAATAGATTCGTCATTAGTTTTAGTTTCCATCCAAGGTTTGTCTTAGTGTGCAGAAGAAATTCATTAACAGTTGATCTAAGTGTAGACATGAAAAACATCCACTGATGCCTATTTAGTGAGTGACAGGGAATACTTGGATAGAAATAAACATAAAAAATATATGTAGCAAATCAATGCAGCAGATTAGGTAATGATCAATGGTTAATTTCAGTTAACCTACAGACTTATTGAAGGGACGATCGACTATTATATGGAATATTGTTTGGACTTGTCTACATGATGAGTATTCATGTAAGAAGGTTTCTACAGTTAGTCATAATGTAATGAGTCCAAATACAGTTCAATTCTAGATAATTTCACTACATGAGTATTTTTGGGCTGATGTGATGTTTTGTTTTGTTTTTGTGTAGTGCTTGGAGTAGGGTATAATGAAACAAAGGTGGATATGCCTAACACACAATTAACCACCTTTTCTCCTCCAAAGGAAATACCACCTTCATAGATGGGACGACTTGGTGTGTTGCTTCCCCATCAGCCAACCAGGCGGACTTGCAGATGGCTTTGGATTGGGCATGCGGTCCAGGGTTGACAGATTGTTTTGGTATCCAGCTTGGCCAACCCTATTATCTATCTAGTGATCTCCTCTCAGTTGCTTCTTATGTGTTCATTTTATTGCAATATTGTCAACCAACACAGGTGCATGATGAGAATATTTTTTCGACAAAATCCATAGATATGTTGGATCTTATGATTATTCAGAGCAACAAAGGTACATGACTTTGAATCTTAACTATTGAAAAGCTTTAAGTATTTCCCTTTATAATTAGAGAAAGAATCATTTGCTTTTATTGGCATTTATTGTGTGATTTGTTCATGACTTGCAATATGTCATTTCAAAATAGTTGTATTGACTTCTATTTCAATTGTAATCTATCTTGACAAATGGACATGTGATGACCATTCAACTATGCGTTGTGAACTTTGCGGGAAAAAATGACTTAATTGATAAAGTGCTTGCCTATCTTTTTTTTTAATTTCTCGTGATATATATATATATATATATATATATATATATATATATATATATATTGGGAAAATTGTTGGGTACTTCCCCTCATATTGAGGATGGCACCTAGGGTAAACCAGATTATTTAGGGAACGTCGATGCAACAATATACTCGTTAAGGGCTCAACATGTCACTTGTGGGAATTGAACCTGGGTGTGGAGGATAACATTACACTGCCCAACCACCTGGGGTAGACCCAATTGACAAAGCGTTTGCTTATCTATGAATGCCATGTCAACTATTTAGTATCATCTTTTTGTACCCTTTGGGAATTTTTTGTCCCAAGGAAAACCTCACGAGGAAACCCTAAAGATGCTTCCCCACATTCATGGATGACATCCCTAATAAATTTGTCAGCAAAGACTTGTGTACCTCACCCAAGGGGATTTTAACTAGGCACTTGTTGGCATGGCACTAGCCAACTGCCCAACAATGTAGGGTACAATCAATTGAGCTAGCCCCTTCGGATAATACGTATTGGAATTTTACTTCCACTACAACTAGATTTATATTTGCTTTGAACATTGTTACCTTCTAGATTCTAATGGGATGATATGTGCCTTAGTTTACAAGTCCATTCTTGATAATATAAACGAAAGAGCCACTACCGTAATTAGCATCGATACATGGAATCAATGGGTGCAAGAAAAACAAGAAAGGAACCTTGTTCTTCATTGTTAGAACCATGGGACAAATGCCCCATTACATATTTTACATCATCACATAAAAGATAGACATCACACTCCTAGTGGATAACCTTTTGGGGTGGAAAACTCCACTCTAACCAAATATTTCATTATAGGATTTCATAGTGTGTTTACATTTACCACATTTTATAGGTATTGGCTAGATTAGCTAGCCCTATCCCTAACAATAATTGTGAGCTAATTAAGGACCCACTAATTGTATACAATCGATGGTATCAATGGCCACTACTAAATAACCACATTAACCATAATTGTGGGTTATAATTGCCCATTAAAGGTGATTCACAAATGATCAAGGGAACTTTACAAGTCCATTATGGGGTCAAGGGAACTTTAACTAATATCTATGGCTCGAGCTCGTTTACTCATAAATCTTCTTTCCTTGAATTCTTATGTTGGGTTAGTGCGAGAATGGACAGTAACCCATGGATAATGGGAGGATATTTCAACCTAATATCCTCCATTGGGGAAAAGAAAGGGGGGAAGAAGGAATATGGACAGATTCCAGGAATCCTTCAGGGATTTCATAGAGGAAAGTCAGTTAGTCGACCTAGAAAAAGGAAATGGATGGTTCACGTGGAATAATCGGTGTAGAGGGGAGTACCATGTAGCTTCAATATTAGATAGATTCTTGGTCTCCGAGGACATAGTCAGGGAGGCAGGAGAGGTGTTAGTCAACGTCCTTCTAGCGGTTGGATCAAATCATTGGCCTACAATGGGACAGGTCAAGTATCCACAATAGGAAACTGTTTAGATTAGAGCAATTGTGGCTTGAACACAATTATTTTAAATCATTAGTTCAACAGTGGTGGCAGGAATTGGTTCCCCCCACGGGATCAGGGATGTACCGATTTCAATAGAAACTGAAGGCACTGAAAGCTAGGGTCCGTACCTGGAATAAAGAAGACTTTGGAAACATATTTCAGGATAAGAAAAGATTGATGTCACAACTGGAGATGATCCAAAGAAGGAGTATGATTGAGGAATATGAGGAAGAGCTCAAACAACAAGAAGAAGATCTTCTCTCCCATATAGCTTCAACATAACAACAGGAAGAGATATATTGGAAGCAAAATTCAAGGAACCAATGGCTTCAAGAAGGGGAGCGTAACACAAAATTCTTCCATAACTCGGTAATTTAAAACATGCATCGATCAGAGATCCACAAATTGAGGAAGATAGATGGGAAGTATGTTGAAATTATAGAAGAGATAGAAGAGGAGTTAGTTAACCACTTTAAACAAGTCATGACAAAGGACAAAATGAATAAACGATGAGGCATTGCAAAAATAACCCAACTCCTCCCAGCGGTGATTTCTTAGGAACACAATGAGATTTTGCTCAAACCAATAGATCTTCAAGAGTTGGAAAATGCAATGCAATAGATGACTTTGGGTAAAGCCCGTGGGCCGATTGGCTTCACATCCAACTTCTTCCATTATTTTTGGGACCTCATAAAACATGAAGTCTAGCAAATTGTTGAAGGATTGTGCTAAGCGTGAGGGTTCTAAGGGATTTCAATGCGACTTTACTAACTCTCATCCCCAAATCCAAAGGGCTGGGTGCGCTAGGTAAATTCATGCCTATAGCTCTGTGCAATGTCATTTATAAGATAATTTCTAAAGTCGTGGTCAACAGACTAAAACCGATCCTTCCTTTTCTAATTGCCCAAGAGCAATCTTGGTTCGTGGAAGGAAGACAAATCCTAGATGGCATTATTCTGGTCCACAAGGCTATCCACTCCCTGAAAGTAACCAAAAAACTAGGGATGCTCGTTAAACTTGACATTGCTAAAGCCTACGATAAATTGAGCTAGCAGTATACGCGAGAAGTCTTGAATGCATTTGGATTTGATAGAGACTAGATTAAATGAGTTTTTGGTATGGTCTCCTCCACCTTTTTCTCTACACTGTTGAATGGCTCCCCCTCTCGTACAATGAATCCAACCATAGGTATCCGAAAAGAGGATCCCCTATACCCCTTTCTCTTCATCATCATGGAAAAAGGCCTAAGTAGGCTAATCAAACCTCAGACAATCAGAGGTGAAATTCATGGTTTAAACCTTCACATGGGCACAGACAAGCAAACTCATCAGCAATTTGTGGACGACACCATGCTCATGGGGCACTCTTCAGTCCAAGAGGCACGATCCTTCAAGAAATGTTTGCCAATATTTACCAAGGCCTTCGGGTTGGAAGTGAACTCAGAAAAGTCTCAAATCTTATTCTTTAACACTCTGGGGATGACACGGAGGAATATCATTCGTGTCCTCTTATTCTTGGTAGGTTCCTTACCATCAAAGTACCATGGAGCTCCTCTGGCGGAGGGGAAAATCATGAAAGTTTCATGGCAGGATCTACTTGACCGAATGAGGAAGAAGTTGTTTGAACGGGTTTTCAAGCCATTAAATTTGGCAGGTAGATTGACCCTGGTAAAGTCACTTCTCTAGGCCATGTTGATCTACTTATTTTTGGCCTTGGCAACTCTGAATTCAATCCTCATAGAAATTCAAAATATACAAAGGTTTCCTTTGGGGAGGCAGCCCTGAAAAGTCCAAAATAATGTTGGTTAGCTGGGAGAAGTTACGAGAACCCAAGGATTGGGGAGGTTTTGGCCTTCATGATCCTGAGAAGAAAAACACGGTTCTTGGGGCCAAGATCTGGTGGAGGTGGTGCAACCATACGAATGATCCCTGGGCTAAACTTTGGCACGTGAAGTATGCCCAACACCAATCCAATAATCCAATTAAGGGAAGAGAGAGCGGGCTCTCATATCTAGACTTCTACTCAAAGAGACAAAAGTCTCATCTAGGATCACCACTTCTGGGAAATAAGAGACGGGAACGTAGAAAAATTCTGGGATGATTCTTGGCATCAACTCCCTAAGCTTTGAAAAAACCCCAAGTGTCAAATGGTAAGGGAAAGATGTATAAGAGAGGGGTTGATAAAAGTTCACCAATATTGGTCTAAGATGGTGGATGACAAGGATTTCCTCGACTCGCAAGGCCAGTATTGGTGGCCATGTCTGACGATGATTGAGGAAGCGCACGAACTTCAAGAAATTATCCATGAACGATGCATTTAAAGACATGAAGGGCAAGGCAAGTTGAGATGGGGGTATTTTCCCAAAGGAGTATTTAGCATAAAGGAGGCATATGATATTTGGATTTCTGGAAGGGAAGCCCTAGAGGATATATGCAAAAAATTTGGCCAATGAACCCTTGGCCAAATGTTGCCACCTTTAATTGGCTGGTCATGCAGAGGATAATTTCGACGAGGGAAAATCTGAGAAAAAAGGGGATTTATGTGCCCATCACATTGTTCTTTATGCAACAATGAAGAGGAGAACACGAACCACCTACTGGATAGATGCCCCTTTACCTCAACGATATGGGATCGAGGGGCAGTTATTTTTTGTCAATCGAATAGGGTCAGAGGCCATCCCAATCAATCAATAAAAATTTGGAACCAAGAAGCCTTCCCGAAACCCATCCTTAAAATGCTATGGTCTATGTTCCCCGAGTTCCTTCTTTGTGTATTATGGAAGAAGAGGAATAACAAGATCTTCCAATATAAGAGATTTTTTGAAGATGAGGTTTGGAGAAGATTGACTCACAATCTTTAGGAGAGTGTGAGAAATCACCAGTGGACGAACAAGGATCAGGAGTTAAGTAAGCAAGAGACTTGAATCATAGAGGGTTGGGAGCTTAGTAAAGAGGATATAGGGGGGCACTGAAAGAGTATGCAGGCCCGCCAATCGGCTAGTCCAAATTCTTGGTCTCTCCCCATGAGTGGCACCTTCAAGATTAACTTTGACGACTCTTCAAAGGGAAACCCTGGTCCATCGGGGTATGGAGGCGTATGTTGGGACTCGACAAGAGAAATTGTATATGTCTACTATGGCTCCATTGGAATAGATTCGAACAACGCAATGAAGCTCAAAGGGATTCTATAAGGGCTGAAGATAGTTTCTAGGTCAGGCTGCTTATCGGTGACAGTGGAAGGAGACTCCAGGATCATCATCCAAATGGAAATAAAGTTGGCGAATGGGAAAAGGGTGGAGAAGGTGGCATCCAACTGGAGCATCCTTATCAGATTGGAAAATATCGGGGCCCTTCTCTCTACTAATCTCGCTAGGAATTTCGTCCATGTCAAAATAGAGGCCAAGAAAGTGGTCGATATTATGGACAACGTGGGAGTCAAAGGAGGACAACGCATATGTAAAGGACAACTGTCTGCTTTTGAAAGAATGCAGTGGACAAATCAATGCAGACATCTATCCAATGTCGATCACGTGGCATCAAGACGTGAAGGAGGGGATTGTTGATGTATTTGTAACTTCGGAATGTATTCATCCGTATATCTTATGTATTGTACCCTGATGTTTATTCCGGGAAGTGTCTGTAATGTATTTGAGTCATATCATGCCTCGATGTTCCTATCGGGAGTTTCTATAATGTAAACAAGTCATGTCAAGTCATTGTGGGTAACCCTCCTATTGATCAAGGGTTAAAGTCCCCGCAGTTGTGGGGCCCTATGGTTATTAGACTATCCTAGAGAAGTTGGTCCTAGGTGAGTTATTGTAAGTTGGGGCAATATTCCCCACCATTGTGTTAAATTTAACCCTCCTTGTTGATCGGAGGGGCAAAGTCCCCACAGTTGTGGGGCACTAGGGTTATTAGACTCTCCTAGAGATGTTGGCTCTAGTAAAGTAATTGTTAAGTTAGGCCGACATGATGGAGTGGAAATCAAGTGAATGAAAGAATATAAATAGAGAGTGGGCCTCTCTATTTATCACACACACACTTACTCACTAGGGCGCATGAGTGAGAGAGAAGAAGTTGGGATCAAAGAGAGAGACTACTATTTTCGGGAGATCATCTTTATGTTTTTGGGTTTTACTTTTGGTGTTGATTCTATCTCTGAGGAAGTTGCGGGGTTTTCTCCTTTATGGTTTCCTCTAGGAAAATTCTTTGTGTCTCTTGTCTCTTGTGTTTATTGTTGTGCATCGTATTCTCTCAGTTAAAGATCCTAAGATAATGCTAGCTTAAATGATAAAAATATAACATGGTATCAGAGCTAACCTAAGAAGAAGAGATTGTGTAGTTGCAGAAGCTAAGGATTCTTACCTTTTGGGTCTCTCTCCACAATCCATCAGCAAAAGTATGCTAGGCTGACTCTCCATTGAAAGGCGCATCTTTCTGTCGAAGCGGAATTCGATTCCGGACATTTTCAGTTTTTGGTGCGGGAAATTAGGGCTTCTTACAGAAGAGGAATTTTTGAGTGATCCCAAAATAGGATTGATCTCCTCATCAAAATCAAAGTTTAGAGACCTAGGTCAATATTTTTGGTTGGGTATAACTACAAGAAAGTCAAACCCTAGTTTGACCCCGGGCCGAAAAAACCCTAAAATACTAAAACTGATAAGTTTTGGTACATTCGCTATATCTAAATATTGGAGAAGGCTCAAGAGCTGAAACATTCACAGGCTGAAGATAAAATCCTTATTTACAATGTGTCCAAAATTCAGCCTCATATTCTCTATATTCTAGGAGATATGATCCCTCCAAGTTAGGGTTCCAGCCTCTTCTAGGATTCAACCCTAAACAGGACACCTAGGGAGAATTGCTATATCTCGGGCTACAAAGGTCCAAATGAAATTTCTGAAGATGTTATAGAAAGGGCACGGACTATAATTTCTATGGTAGAAGTTTTAGACCCTGAATATGAAATAGTGACACGTGGAAGTCCATACAACTTTGCTATGTTGAACAGTCCTGAAACATGTCACCTTGGGAAAATGATCATAAGTCCAAATTGGTGAAACCAATTCTGATGAAATCTATGGTGTTGGAATAGAGATAGGCGAGGCTACCTCACTGTAAATTCTTAGACACATAGGAGCAATAATTTCGAAGATACCGCAGAAACAGTATCAGGAATTTCTGCAGAAGAAATTGGTAAACTAGGGCTTCCTGTTTCGGGAGCTTCCCTCCACTGTTTTCAGAAAATGAGTACATTGGACAGCTCACCTTGAAGAGTTTTATCGTTCCATCCAATCAGATCTAAAAGATTCCAAGTTTTGAAAATTAGGGTTTCTCTAAAAAACCCTAGATCAGCCAGCTCCGGAACCAGGATGGACACCTCAAATTAGTAAGATCTAATCTTTTGCTATTTACAGTTGAGGTTCTCATTTCAAAGTGATCTATCACATCAGCTTGATGATAATATTGGTGAAGTTGAAAACTTCCAAGCATGGAAGTATATGATCTCTCTGAAGAAAATGAATTGGACACCTACATAAGTAGAGAGGTTCCAGTTCCAGAGGGAGATGAGGCTAAAAGCCTTACACCAAAAGAACTTGGTCAAGGCCAAGAAGATCATTGCTGATTCAATCACGGATCACCTTATACCACAAGTGTCTTCCCTAAAGACACCGAAAGATATGTTTGATTCCTTGACCAAGATATTTGAAGGGAAGAACATAAATCGGAAGATGATCTTAAGAAACCAGTTGAAGAATGTGAAGATCCAGAATGCAGAGACCATACAGTCATACTTTACAAGGGTTTCTCAAATCAAAGAACAACTTGAAGTGATAGAAGAAGAAGTGGAGAATGCAGAAGTTGTGATAATCACCTTGAATGGCCTCCCAGGATCATGGGATTCATTCATTCAAGGAATGTGTGCCAGAAGGAAGTGATTACTTTCAGCAAACTCTGTGAAGAAAAAGAAGCTCGACTCATAATAAGAGAAGAGAAGATGGTTGCAACTGAAGATCAAGCTCTCACCATCCAAAGAAGATCCCTCAAGCGATGAGGAATACGAAGAACTCAATTCTTGAAGAGCCTCTTATCCATATTGAGCATTTGGATAACAAATGATGCTGTTATGAATGAAGATGATGATGAAACTGAAAGAAGGAGTCTACCCACGAAACAAATAATGATCAGTATTCAATTGTCATTTCATGATATTGTTTTTGTTATGCATTTGTTTATATTCAGTTGATGTATTATGCATGATAGAATGTTTGCATTAATGACAGTATACTACTAATATGCATGTGATGACTAAGTATCTCATGGTGCTATACAACTCTCCATTGCTACTTATCTAGAATGAAACATCTTTGCTGACGTATTGGATTAGTGCACAATCCCAATGTTGTCCTGGTAGAGATGGAAGGCATCTAGAAAGTTTCCGAGAGATATGGATAAATGTTATATTGGCTAAAATAGTTGCATGATCATATATTTATGCATAAGAATTTTCCATTATGAATATGCCTTATGAAATGTTTCTAATCATACAACTGGTGCATTTGACTTGTAGGAAAGATCACGTACAATCGCCTACAAGAGAAGAAAGATGATACTTGTTTCGAAGAACAAGTGACGACGGTTCAAGTTAGAGGATCTTGGTATCTAGTGATCCTAGATGGATACATAGAATATTAGTAGCAGAGGAAGCTACTTGTCACTCCGGTACATAATGTTTCAATGCATAGAGTACGAAAGACAGAGGGAGAATGATGCTTCACTTCAAAGGGAGTGACTGCAGAAGATCCTGAGGTTTGACATGGTATGACAGTATGGACAGATTACTGATGACTCTAGGATTTACTGAGAGTAAAGCAGATTCCAACCTTTACTTCAAGGTTGAAGGTGGAAGACCAGTGATGCTCCTGCTATATGTCTATGACTTGTTCCTGACAGAAAAGAGGAACTCATTAAATTTGCAAGGAGACTTGCTACCAAGTTTGAGATGAAGGACTTGGATATGATGCACTATGTTCTAGGCATGGAGGTGTGGACAAGGGAAGTACGCAATAGAGATCCTAAAGAGGTTCAGGATGATGGACTGCATGGCCATAACCACACCTATGGCATCAAACCTGAAGCTACTAAGAGTTGCTTCATCAGAGACGGTTGATGCTACGACGTATCATCAGATGATTTGTTCCTTGATGTACCTGATGAATACGAGACACGATATTTGATTTGTTGTGAAAACATTGAGACATGTTCACCTAATGGTTGCAAAGCATGCAATGAGGTAACTGAAGGGTACAGTTGATTATGGGCTCAAATATAAGGCTGATCAGAAGATTAACCTAGAAGGTTATGTTGATTTAGATTGGGCAGGCAGTGCCATCGATAGGAAGAGCACTTCAGGGTGTTGCTTCAGTATGGGATCGGGTATGATCTCTTGGTTTAGCAGGAAATAGTCTTGCATGGCACTGAGTATAGAAAAAGTAGAGTATGTCGCAGCTTGTTCATCTAGTTGTGAGGCAGTATGGCTGAGGAAGCTACTGTCTGATTTTATTTGATCTCCAGTTGGATGCTACTTGTATATATTGCGACAACCAGAGTTGTGTGAAGTTGTCTGAGAACCCAGTGTTCCATGACAAGTCAAAGCATATCGAGATCAAATATCACTATATCATGGATATGGTGCAAAGAGGAGCAGTGAAGCTCCAATATGTTGTGACGGACGAACAGATAGCTGATGTGTTGACTAAGCCATTGGCTAGAGTGAAGTTTGAATACTTAAGGGAGAAGCTTGGTGTTCTCCAGATCGAGGTTCCCTCCAAGGGGAAGTGATGAGTCCGTGAGCCATTCTGACATGGTGAAAGGATTGGTTCCTTCCATGGGCAGATGTAAGGGTTGATCCATTCTGTCATGGTGAGAGGATTGGTTCCTTCCATGTCAAATGTGAGTGCTGAGCCATTCTGAGGTGACTGTGAGATGTGTTCTCACATGATCAGATATAAGCGTTGAATGCCATTCTATGAATGGAGGCACCTGGTCAGTTACCAGGAATACTCAGTCTGGGACTGAGAGCCATTCTAACATGGTGAGAGGATTGGTTCCTTCCATGGTTAGATGTAAGGGCTGAGCCATTCTGTCATGGTGAGAGGATTGGTTCCTTCCATGGTTAGATGTAAGGGCTGAGCCATTCTGTCATGGTGAGAGGATTGGTTCCTTCCATGTCAGATGTGAGTGCTGAGCCATTCTGAGGTGACTGTGAGATGTGTTCTCACATGATCAGATATAAGCATTGAGTGCCATTCTCTGAATGGAGGCACCTGGTCAGTTACCAGGAATACTCAGTCTGGGACTGAGAGCCATTCTGACATGGTGAGAGGATTGGTTCCTTCCATGGTCAGATGTAAGGGTTGAGCCATTCTATCATGGTGAGAGGATTGGTTCCTTCCATGTCAGAGGTGAGTGCTGAGCCATTCTGAGGTGACTGTGGGATGTGTTACCACATGA
This sequence comes from Pseudotsuga menziesii, assembly GCA_001517045.1. Classification (NCBI taxonomy): domain Eukaryota; kingdom Viridiplantae; phylum Streptophyta; class Pinopsida; order Pinales; family Pinaceae; genus Pseudotsuga; species Pseudotsuga menziesii. Next base: position 710,869 of record LPNX011210748.1, on the reverse strand, counting down.
TCAGATATAAGTGTTGAAGGCCATTCTCTTGGAGAATGGAGGGCTGATAGCTTAGGGCTGATAGCCATTCTGATGGGACTGTGGGATTCATTCCCACATGATCAGATGTAAGTGTAGAGCCTTTCCACAGATGATAGTAGTTGTGTCCTATCATGCTGGTGGATGTAAGTGTTGTGCCTTTCCACAGATGATAGTAGTTGTGTCCTATCATGCTGGTGGATGTGAGTGTTGTGCCTTTTTCATAGATGATAGTAGTTGTGTCCTATCATGCTGGTGAATGCAAGTGTTGTGCCTTTTTGACATGGTGTTGGATGTGTTCCTCTCATGGTTAGATGTGAGTGTGGGCCATTCTGACTTAGGGTTAGATATAAGCGTTGAATAAGACCTACATGGAGACTAGGCCTACAACCAGCATGAAAAAGGGTCGGCTTTGTAGAATTTCCTGTGACAAGAAGAATCATGAGATAGCACCCGTGATGATGATCCAATAGTGATGATGATCCATATCTAGAGATGATCCAGATCCCCTGATGTTCCAGATCGAGTGATGATCCAGATCGAGTGATGATCTAGATCCAATGATGATGATCCAGATCCAGTGATGATCCAGATCCAATGATGATGACTTGAAGATGAAGATGACGAGAACTCGATGATGATCCAAATGATACAGAGAAGAATACTTGTGCTGATAAATTGTGTCGAGAGAAGACCTTCCTAGTTAAGAGGGAGTGTTGATGTATTTGTAACTTCGGAATGTATTCATCCATATATATTATGTATTGTACCCCGATGTTTATTCTGGAAAGTGTTTATAATGTATTTGAGTCATATCATGCCCCTATGTTCCTATCGGGAGTTTCTATAATGTAAATAAGTCATGTCAAGTCATTGTGGGTAACCCTCCTATTGATGTAGGGTTAAAGTCCCCACAGTTGTGGGGCGTTAGGGTTATTAGATTATCTTAGAGAAATAGACCCTAGGTGAGTTATTGTAAGTCGGGGCAATAGTCCCCACCATTGTGTTAAGGTTAACCCTCCTTGTTGATCAGAGGGGCAAAGTCCCCACAGTTGTGGGGCATTAGGGTTATTAGACTCTCTTAGAGATGTTGGCTCTAGTAAAGTAATTGTTAAGTTAGGCCGACATGATGGAGTGGACATCATGTGAACGAAAGAATATAAATAGAGAGCGAGCCTCTCTATTTATCACACACACACTCACTCACTAGGCCGCATGATTGAGAGAGAAGAAGCTGAGATCAGAGAGAGAGAGACTACTGCTGCCGAGAGATCATCTTTATGTTTTCGGGTTTTACTTTTGGTGTTGATTCTATCTCTGAGGATGTTGCAGGGTTTTCTCCTTTATGGTTTCCCCGAGGAAAATTCTTTGTGTCTATTGTCTCTTGTGTTTATTGTTGTGCATGTTATTCTCTCAGTTAAAGATCCTAAGATAATGTTAGCTTGAATGATAAAAATCTAACAGGGATGCGCAAGACACTCATGGTTATCCCTCACACTCACATTCGTACAAGACAACTCCACCCCATCTAATTTAATCCCCAAGATGCCAAGACAATGAAAGGACACAACATCCTCGTCCTTGGTCTGCGTTTGCACTCATTTCAGATGCAGGGGAGATTTGGAAGTGATACGGTCAGGTTATTACCACAAGGATTTAAGATTTCCATCATGAGGTACATCGAGAAGGGTACAAAAGTGGCAGTACTAGGGAAAGGAATGACGGATTGAGTCATGAATCTCCCAATTATCATAATCATAGTCTATCTCGCTATAAAGACAAACACAAGATGCCATTTTTCATGCTCATCTCTGTTAAGATTGGACTCAGTTGTTTCCATTGTCGTTAGTGCAGACCTTCTCTACTAAAGCCTTGCGTGTCTGAAAATTAATTGTGGGAAGATGGATTCGAGGGGTAGGAAAGGCAATACTAAAGTGTTTACCTCGAAGGGCCCCATTGGCCAAGGGAGAAATAAGGAGGCCAAAAGGACTCTGCATGGCGTTAGCGAAAGGGTTACTCACGCCCAGGCGCAAGCTTTGATTGTTGCCACCTTTTACCGTGATCGGATTCCCACTGTTGTCCGCAAAGAAATTGAGGTGATTAAGAAGGGGTTGTGGTACACAGCCAAGGCTACTTTGATGCATGAAATAAGGGCAGAGGTTGAAGACTGTGTTGTGGACCCTGGTAGTACAGTGGGACGGGCATTAGGTTACGAGCGTCTAATGATGTCTTAATGGGTTATGAAGAACCTCCAGTCGCATGTCTGATGGATGGGGATAACAAGTAGTAGGGAGATGTGGAGTTGGTTCAGGTGTGGAAAGAGCACTATCATGATTGCAGACTGATGCTCATGAAGGTGGATCTCATAGACATTAAATTGGGCTTGAAATTCTATGCTTTTCCTTCCCTTGCCATGGGTGGTGGTGAGACTAGAAATATAATTGGCGAAGGAGGGAAGACAACTGTGGATCCAAGCATGAAGGAGAATTAGGGGGAAGCTCAGTGCATGCGCATAGACAACAATGGATATGGAGAGGAGGAGCATGGGCAAGTTCATAAGTAGTAGCCTGAGATGGCCTCTTTTTGTTTTATGTTGCACCTATGCTTTAGAAGCCACTACTATAGTAATCTGATAGGTAGAATGGGAAAGCAGAGTTTGTCTATTGTAATGTTGAAAGGAAGAATTATTTTTATATCTCTATTAAGACCAAACTAAATATTGAGGGATGAAAAGGAATTTGGGACTATCGTGAGGCCATGCCCGACAGGTCTATGGAAAAACTAGCTATGTAATCTTCTATTTTCAGTAATATAGTTTTTAATTTACAAAAAAAAAAACATATATATGATTTTACATTCTAAGATCTTTATGTTAATGGGACTAGTTAAAAGAGAGTGGTGCCTAATAGGGTAATAGGGTTGTGGTGTGAATACTTTTGGTCTCTCCTTTCTTTTTCCTTTGTGTAAAAATAAAGAAAAAAGAAGTTATTGACAATGCTTAGTATTAAAACATTTCATTTTTTATATTTGAATTTGTAAGCTTTCAATAAGAAATATATAATTTTTTTTGCATTTAAGTACCCAGAGGGAATTGAACTGATTACCTTCCATTTACAACTTCTCGTATCACTTCCTCATTACCAACTGCTCTAACCGTGTGGGCTATTAAATTTATATAATTAATCTTGAGCTTGAATTTAATTTTTTATTTATTTATGAAATGCCACATTAAATTAAAATTAACTAAAAACTAAATTTTAATCACTACTTTATGAATAAAGAGAAAGTGAAAGAAATAGTGATTGTTCTTCCAAGTTTGTGGCATGTGTTAAAGACTAGTACAAATTTATGGTTGGTGAACATCCATAGGCCACAAGTTAAGTGCCACAAATAAGTTATCTATTACTTGTTCTCCTATTCTTCAAGTTAAATGGATTGTCTTCCAATAATTATGAGTTATCCATGCATCACCTACCACTTTTTCATCCATTCATAAGCCATATATATATATATTTATTTATTTCGAATTTCAAACTACTACCATAAAATCAATATCAATGATATACTTGTCTCATCCTGCTGCAACCTTAGAAAAGCATAAGCCATAATCCATCTCAAATTCTAAAATAAAAACGCCCATAGATGTAATTAGAAGAGTGGAAATTAAAAAAAACATATATGCTCTATTAATTTAAATAACTATATTCTTAAAATTTAATTACATTTATATTTGTAATTATACTTAAAAAAAAGTCCTTTGTTTATATTTTTAATTATACTTAAAAATGGGTCATTCTTTAGAGGTGGATGGCAAGTGAGCTCTTACATAACTAGTTGATTGGTTTGCAAAATTCTTATGAGTGTAGTACCTCTAAGATAAGGGTACTTCCTCTTAATAATGCAAGCAACAAAAAAAAGTTTAGATATATACTAAAACTTTTACGATAAATAATTCACAGTTTTCATTTTAAAATATAGCATCAAAATTGTAGTGAAAAAAAATGTTATTGTGCAATTCCTGAGCATTATGTTGGTTATGTATATACACACTATTGTGTGATTCCTAAGCCTTCCGCCATGTTTGTAATGGCACTAATAACATCCCTCCAACTCCGCCCTTCATATTTGCATACATGCAAAGACCACTAGCTCTTGAACATCTAACCCTACTTGAAGCTACTCGTTTTTGGTCTTTCTCTCCTAATAGGAAAAAAAATCCATGGAAACAAAACTTGCATCACAAAACTGTTAGAGTCTATCCACAATTCATTTACATTCCTCCCTTTGATTCTTCATCTTTTGAACCGTTTTGTTGGAGAGAAATTCTTCTATACAAAGCTTTTTGTTCCATCTCTCAGGATATTGGAACACCAACTTCTGAAATTATTTCTTATTAGCAACAAATTAAAGGCACGTATACTATCTGGCATGTTGAACATGCACAAGAAGAACCCTATACACCTCTATCCGATGATTCAAACTCTGATTCTATTACCTTTATGTTGTCCCATAACATGGATGAATGGGAACTTCTCTCTCAAACACGAACAGGCAACAACATCCAAATTGATGACCTTGAAATGCTTGGACATCGTGATTTTGACAAAGATCACAATTGGACACATAAAAATATAACCACCGACTTGCATCATATAGCAACATCATTCATTGACCTCAATCGCTTGTCCACCTAACTACATGAAGACAACCTATCATTGTCCAATTCACCCGATTCCTTGTCTCCCACACAACGCATAGCCTTTGATGTTGTCATTTCTCGTTTTAGAAACACTACATCGGCTCCATCACTAAAAATGATGATTCAAGGTACTGCAGGCACTGAGAAATCTTACCTGATATCTTGCTTAAAATCTGCACTACAAACTACACTTGAACAAAGTACCTCTGCACTTCTTCTCCTTGATCCAACTGGTGTTGCTGCTTTCACTATACATGCATCTACAATACATTCTGCTCTTTGAATACCCATTGGTGAAATGTAACCCCTTGAAGGCCAATCCCTTTCAAAAATTCAAAAAGAACTCCACCATATTTGCTATATTCTCATATATAAAATGAGCTTTATCGGACCAAAAATGTTGACTCAAATTGATGCATGATTACGTCAAGCTTTCCCCTGAAATTGTACAATGCCATTTGGTGGTTGTTCCATAATCCTTGTTGGTGACTTTGGACAATTGCCTCATGTAAAGGACATCCCCATGTATGCAGGCTCATCCGTTGGAATAACTCTTTGGCGTACATTTGATACTTTTATCACGCTAGAAACAATTTTTCTACAACAAGGAAATAACCCTTCTCAAATTGCCTTTCGACAACTCTTGCTAAATCTACGAAATGGAACACCAACTATTGAAGACTGGGCACTCCTAATGACAAGAACAATCTCATGCCTTTTAGACGTGGAAAACTGCTCTTTTCAACAATCGATCCACTTATATCCCACCAATACCTATGTTGCACTACACAATAAACACATGCTGAAATAACTTAATATGCCAATTGCAAATTACTTCGCAGAACAAAGGAACAAACATGGCCAAGGATCCATTGACGACGATCAGTTGCCATTAAAGGTCCTTCTTATTATTGGTCAACAAGTCATGTTAACTGCTAATTTATGGGTTCAAGCAGGACTTGTTAACGGCTTACTTGGAAAAGTCATTGACATTGTCTACAACTCCAATGAAAACCCTCCTAGCTTACCATCTTTTGTTGTTGTCGAATTCCTCTATTACAAAGGACCCTTATGGGATGTTTTGAATCCTACTTATGTTTCAAAATCTCCTATAACATGGGGATCCTGTAGGCAACTACTACTTCGTATGACATGGGGTTTAACAATTCATAAAGCGCAAGGTATGACCCTACAAAATGTTACAATAGATATTGGAAACACGGATAGACAAGGACTCACATTCACTGCAATATCAAGAGTTACATCAATTTCAGGCCTTCGTATTTCTCCACCTTTCTCTTTTTCCAGATACTCTCGAATGTAAGACAATGCATTTGTCCAGCATAGGAAACAAGAGGAAAGCTTACTTGCTTCGGTCTTTAAAAGAAAATTGTGGTTGAACCTTCTCATTATTTGCTCTATAAATGTATTGTTTTTTACCACTTGTTAATGTAAAACATCTACATTTGCTTCAAGAAACATCCAAAAAATGGAGAAATAATTGCCTTTTAGACTAAACTTTCTTAGGAAACTAACATACTCAGTGTAAATATTATTAACTACGACAGTTATTATATATTAGGAAATAATTAACATATAAAATTTCTAGATCAACCCTTATTTCTTTAAATGAACTTTAAATAAAGAACAATTTTTTTTCAAATTTTCGAAACACAATACCCAATTTCTGAAATCCAAAATCGAAAACTGCAAAGTTGAATTTTTGTTAATGGTATTTGCCTTATTCGTGATTTCCCATTTCCGATATTTTTGATATCAGAAACCCGAGACTCAAGTTTTTGTTCAAATGGTTTGCTCGCTTCCTGATGCTCATTCCCAATATTTCTAATATCGAAAACTGCAAACATATGTCCTTACATATTCATATTTGCATTTGTCCTTATATATATGAATATGTAAGGACATATGTTTGCAGTTTACGATATATATATATGCATTTGTAGCTAGATATTATTATGGTATTTGGTATTTCATATGTATATGTGTGTGTGTGTTCGATAAATTGATAAGTTTCAAGCATTTTCAAATTGTCACTCATATTGTCTACAAATCCAATGAACAACCTCCTACCTTACCATCTTTCAAAATAGTAAAAGATATACTTTTGTTTCAAGAAACATCCAAGAAATATTAAAATAGTTTCATTTTAGACTAAAATGCCTTAGGAACTAAGACACTCATTGTGAAAGTTATTATGTAGGAAATAACTTTATACCAACGTATAAAAATGAACGTATACAAATTTTAGATCAACTCTTATTTCCTTGAATGAACTTAAAACAAAAAACAAAACAAAAAATTTTGCGTTTTAAATTTTCCATTTCCAACACACAATACCCGATTTCCGATTTCCAAAACAAGGTAAGTCAGAAACGTTCAGTTTCGAAACCACAGTTATTTACCGTGTTTGTGATTTGCGATTTCCGATATCTCAAATGTCAGAAACTTGGATTCAATTTTTTCTTGAAATATTTTTCTCCCTTCCCGATTGTGATTTTGAATTTCCAATTGCCGAAAACCGATATCGGAAACAACAAAGTCGAATTTTTGTTAAGGGTATTTGCCTTATTCGTGATTTCCTATTTCCGATATTTCGGATATCGAACAACATAGACTCAAGTTTTTGTTCAAATGATTTGGTTGCTTCCTAATTAATCTTAACATTCGAGTTCTTTCTATGTAAAATCTTCTAAACGAAAATGTTTGATTCTTCAGTAACATGTTTACAAAATGTTTATGTTGTAATGTTCAAAATCAAAGCATATTTTCCGGAAAAACATCTGCATGAGATATCTCTTAAATTCAAAGAATGCGTAATATCTTTACATAGTAATGTCTACAACTCCAATGAACAACCTCTAAAATTGACAGAATGCTTAATATCTTTACACAGTAATGTCTACAACTCCAATGAACAACCTCCTAGCTTACTCTGTATATTCATCAACTTTTGCAAAATAAAATGGAAGTGAGACATCAAAATATATTTGATGCTTGTGTGATAATTTCAAAGGGAAATATAGTATTAGATGAATATACGATTATTTGAATGCATCCATCACAAGCAAATGAACTCCTACCTCCTATACAACGTTCAAATTTGAATCTTTCTCACCCCTTCCAAACGCTTCTAGCCCTTCCTAAAACTGTAAATTCATAATTTCTCTTCAAGAATTGCAAATTATAATTTTGGAAACTCACGTTAGACAAACGCAATTTATACACAATGACAATGTTCAACAACAGATGAAATAACAAAATGTGAAATTGCTCGTTCATTCATACTCCAAACTCTAAAGCACCAGTTACAATACAAAATGTTGCATAAGCGCCAATAATGTTGCAACGTTAAATTATTTGTTTAGGCGTGAAATCTTAATGACTGGCTAGACTTCCTAAATTTGAATCTTAAAAAACCCAACTCAAACAGCCAAAAGACTCTAGATCGTATATATCGTATGCATAAACGAAAATTGACAAAATTTACTTTTTTGTTTTTGGGATTCGGCAGTCGGGAAACAAACATTTAGTCCAAAAAACGGTGGAATTTCCCTTTTCCAATATGACAATTATCGGAAATTGAGAATCGAGAAACCAGACAATTCCACTTTCCGACATCCAACGTATAGAAATTCCAAAATCGCAAAATAAACATAGAAACTTATCTAAAGTGAAACTTTTGATTTCCAATACTCAAAAACCGGGAATTGGTTTACAACAAGATTAATCAAAAACATAGGTTTTGCAACCTACATTTTGGAATAAGGAACGCCAATATTCCAATTTCCAATTTGCGCATTTTCGATTTTCGACAAATCAGATTCCGAATATTGTATGTGTTTAGATCAGAAACTACGCATGTTCCGACTTCCGATTTTCGATATTTGGGATTTTGAAAATCCTATGTCCTATGTTTTCCATTAAGGAACACCATATGGTCCGATTTTCGATTCTGCAAGATCTAATTTGCGACATTTCCGATATCAAAAGTTTTCTATTTTCAAATAAAGAAATGTCGAAGATAGTATTTTCGACTTTCGACGTTGGGGTATCCTAAACCTGTTCGTATTCTTTTCGCATAACGTATTTCTCCGCTAAGTCCATTATTATTTTAAACACTCTCTGTATTATGTTTAATCGATCTACCTCAAAATTAGGCTTAGATTTTGGCCTCTAAATTGTTAAAGTTTGTGGAGAAATTGGAAATCGCGAACACGACAAATTTGAGCACCATATGTTTTGATTTTCAATTTCCCAATTTAGGATTTGCGAATAAGAAACACCATATTTTCCAATTTTGCGACATTTCCAATTGCAAAAATCCTATTTCCTATGTGTTCCAATAACCGACATTTCCGATTCCAGAAATCTTATGTGTGAAAATAACGAACATGTTATGTCTCGATTTCTGATTTTTCCACATATACACAACTCCTATGTGTTCAAATATAATTCACAATTTTGGATTTCACAAATCTTGATCTCGAATAATCTTCAAACTTGATATTTATTAACATAAATAATTGTCATTAGATATTTAAATAAATTTCACATACCCAAATCAAGCTATTCACGTATAATAGATCTTTAACTTTAGCTTTATTAAGAAAAATAATATATTTACATATATTAGATCTTTAAACTTCATATTAATTTTTTTTGTAAGTCTGCATTGCTATTAATCAACTATACAAAATATTATCGAAAATCGAGAATTCTGATCTAGTCAAAATAGTGGTCTAACTACCACTCTAATCCGTTAAAAGCAAAAAACTCCACGGTTGAAGTGTACTGAGCATAAAAACCATACAGATAATGAACATTGCTTCCTAAGTAATGTTTAAATAAAATTACAAACATATTCAAAAGAACCATAATAACCAATGTGATATATGGGGGGCTATGCAAAAAATTAGTATGAACAAATGTTTACAAAGAGACCTTGAAAACTAAAAAACAACATAAATTTAGAAGTAAACAAAAGGAAGCAAAATAGAAAAAAATGAAACAGAAACAAGCTCATGAGTGAGCACCGCTGGTAGTGACAACCGGATCCTGCGTTTCCTGTGTTTCCTCAACCATAAGACAAGGCCCAAAGAATTCCTTGTCTGAAGATGGTAGATTGTGCTTCAGTAGCAGAACAACCGCTTTCCTGACATAGACATCCCCTTTCCCCACAGAAAGTTCTGCTTTGTGCACAGAAGCATCGACTTTCCCCACAGAAGCATTAGATTCGAGACATCCTTTGAAAAGCTGGCTAATTGTAACAGGCACTGTAGATACAGTGGGTATCCTAGGAGCCGGGTCGACATTCATTTCTGGAGCCATAGAGACATTGTTGCTACCTCCATCGCCCAAGGAGTCAACTCCCATGTCTATTTTTTTCCACATGGCCATCATGTCCCTGTCCATGATGACGATATCTAAGTCCAACATTTAATTTGTAATATTAAAATAAACTGCACACACAAACCTCTTTGCCCATTAGTTGCATAATAGATTCATCATTAGTTTTAGTATCCATCCAAGGTTTGTCTTAGTGTGCAGAAGAAACTCATTAATAGTTGATCTAAGTGTAGAAATGAAGAACATCCATTGATTCCTATTTAGTGAGTGACAGGGAATACTTGGATAGAAATAAACATAAAAAATATATGTAGCAAATCAATGCAACAGATTAGGTAATGACCAAAGGTTAATTTCAGTTAACCTACAGACTTATTGAAGGGATGATCGACTGTTCTATGGAATATTTTTTGGACTTGTCAACATGATGAGTATTCATGTATGAAGGTTTCTACAGTTAGTCATAATGTAGTGAGTCCAAAAACAGTTCAATTCTGGATAATTTCACTACATGAGTATTTTTGGGCTGATGTGATGTTTTGTTTTGTTTTTGTGTAGTGCTTAGAGCAGGGTATAATGAAACGAAGGTGGACATGCCTAACACACAATTAACCGCCTTTTCTCCTCCAAAGGAAATACCACCTTCATAGATGGGACGACCTGGTGCGTTGCTTCCCCGTCAGCCAACTAGGCGGACTTGCAGATGGCTTTGGATTGGGCATGCGGTCCAGGGTTGACAGATTGTTCTGGTATCCAACTTGGCCAACCCTATTATCTGTCTAGTGATCTGCTCCCAGTTGCTTCTTATGTGTTCGTTTTATTGCAATATTGTCAACCAACATAGGTGCATGATGAGAATATTTTTTCGACAAAATCCATAGATATGTTGGATCTTGTGATTATTCACAGCAACAAAGGTACATGACTCTGAATCTTAACTATCGAAAAGATTTAAGTATTTCCCTTTATAATTAGAGAAATAATCATTTGCTTTTATTGGCATTTATTGTGTGATTTGTTCATGACTTGCAATATGTCATTTCAAAATAGTTGTATTGACTTCTATTTCAATTGTAATATGTCTTGACAAATGGACATGTGATGACCATTCAACTATGCGTTGTGAAATTTGCGGAAAAAAATGATTTAATTGATAAAGCGCTTGCCTATTTTTTTTTTTAATTTCTCGTGAAATATATATATATAAACCTGATTATTTAGGGAATGTCGATGCAACAATATACTTGTTAAGGGCTCAACATGTCACTTGTGGGAATTGAACCTGGGTGTGGAGGATAACATTACACTACCCAACCATCCGGGGTAGACCCAATTGACAAAGCATTTGATTATCTATGAATTCCATGTCAACTATTTAGTATCATCTTTTCGTACCCTTTGGAAATTTTTTGTCCCAAGGAAAACCTCATGAGGAAACCCTAAAGATGCTTCCCCAAATTCGCGGATGACATCCTTAATAAATTTGTCAGCAAAGACTTGTGTACCTCACCCAAGGGGATTTTAACTAGGCACTTGTTGGCATGGCACTAGCCAACTGCCCAACAATGTAGGGTACAATCAATTGAGCTAGCCCCTTCGGATAATACCTATTGGAATTTTACTTCCACTACAACTAGATTTGTATTTGCTTTGAACATTGTTACCTTCTAGATTCTAATGGGATGATATGTGCCTTAGTTTATAAGTCCATTCTTGATAATATAAACGAAAGAGCCACTACCGTAATTAGCATCGATACATGGAATCAATGGATGCAAGAAAAACAAGAAAGGAACATCATTCTTCATTGTTAGAAACATGGGACAAATGCCCCATTACATATTTTACATCATCACATAAAATATAGAAATCACACTCCTAGTGGATAACCTTTTGGGGTGGAAAACTCCACTCTAACCAAATATTTCATTATAGGATTTCATAGTGTGTTTACATTTACCACATTTTATAGGTATTGGCTAGATTAGCTAACCCTATCCCTAACAATAATTGTGAGCTAATTAAGGACCCACTAATTGTATACAATCGATGGTATCAATGGCCACTACTAAATAACCACATTAACCATAATTGTGGGTTATAATTTCCCATTAAAGGTGATTCACAAATGATCATAAATTCAATCCAGTCTGCATTTTATGAGCACTCTGTTGTTTGTGCGCTTTGTTACGTTATGCATCTACCTTGAGTGTATTATCAACTCTCTTACAGTTCCTAATATGAGGGAAAGGGCATGCGTCTGGAGAGGTATCATGAGGGCTTGGGCATATGGAAGCATTTCACCCTCAACACAAGGAATGGTTTTAGAATTAGAGCGTTTAATGTATGAGTTGAAGGGAAAATAGAGCAGCCCTATTTGAGGATGGATTTGCAGGATGAGAAGCTTCATAAAATAATGAGTTGGCGAGAGCATTTGTCCCAGATTTGGGCTCCTCCAGTTATGGTATCGATGGTTGTACTCACTATTTCCGAGATAATCCTCTTGCTACGAACCTAGCTTTATATTACTCAAAGGTAGGCCAATTTATTATTAATGACTTTTCATACAACTCACACAAAACCTCATATAGAAAAACACCACTATAGGAGGAGCCAAAACTCGTACAGAACCTTATATTACTTTGTGGTTGGAGTGGATGGATCTACAAGGCCTCCTGCGCCGACAAAAGAGTTGCCATAACACCTTTGATGCTTTCTTCGAAATAGTAATACAAGAACACGCAGAGAAGAACAAGGACGACAGTGCCACCAATAAGGATTCCGTGGATGTAATATTGGGACTGATCGAGAACGATGATATGGAGATCAAGATTGGTTGAGGTAACATCAAGGCTGTCATTTTTGTAAGTCTATGAACTCTTTGATTTTGATATCTCTATCAATATTAACAATTTCAGGATTAAGATGAATAATATGTGCTAAAAATGGCAACGACTTGCAGTTTAAGAATTATTAATCATCCTCTAATGTTATCGATCGCACTAGTATGCAAACCATTGTGAAGAAATTTTGTGACTATTATTTGGTTTTATATTAAATTGCAGGCCCTTGATTTTGTAATTATTTGGTGAGAAATGTGAATCCGGGATATGCCGGGAGCTAGAACAGGCACGTCCTATGTGATCAAAGAGTGGGCGATGTCTGAAATGTTGTTAAATCCTTCAATGATGAGGAAAGTGTAAGAGGAGCTTCAGACTGTGGTGGGACTCGAACACAAGGTGGAGGAATCAGATCTTCCCACTACCATGTACATAATGTTGGAGTATCGGTACAACCACATGGTATAACTGCCGCACCTCTAGGAATTTCCTGGTGATAGGGCCTTGTGTTGGGTTTCAAATGTTCATCAACATATGCAGGTTTTGGTGTAACACAAACCTTATATGGTATTAGAGCTCTGCTCCTATGACAAAAGCGCACCAGTATTATTTATTTGCATGTACATAATATTGAAAATCATGGGAAGAATGGAGTTTCCAATGGAAGCTATTCTCACACCATATAATTACTTTGCATGGGAAGCAAAGATGGAGATCTTTATTCGAAGCAGAGGATTGTATAGGATTTCTATGGCCACGGAGGTTGACCCTACAACAGCCATAGAAAAGTCCAAATACCTCAATCAGATGGATGAGGCCTACGAAGCCCTTTGCATGAACATCTCCCTTGAGCTTCTTTTCCATATTTCTTCTTGCAAACCTCCCAATGAAGTTTGGACCACCATGAAATGAATCTTTGGCAATCAAGATGTGATGAAAGTCCACATGCTATGTAGATTTGCTCTCTTTGGATCCACGAAGCTTCGACAATATACAATATTTCTTCACAAGATACAAGGATTTGTTGTTGCAACTCAAGGGTTGCGGAGTTGATAATCTAAGGAGGAAACACTGATGGTTATATCCATTCTCTTTAATATTGGATCAGAATACTTTGTCTTTGTCTCCAGGTTTCATCCGGTGAGGCTCACCTTTGGTAAGAACTGGACCATGCCCACTCTTGATGCTTTTATTGAATCTCTGACTCAGGAACAAAACACACTCATCAGTGTGGGAAAAATCAAGGGCTCCAAGGCACATGATCTTGTTGTGCATGATGGGAGTCATAACCCAAAACAGAGATCTAAAGACAAAGGAAAGGCACATGCAAATCCAAAGAAGGAAGGGAACACCAAACCCTTCAATGATTCCTCTGGATCCAAAGGTGAAAAAGGGAAGAAAGGGGAGAAATGCACATACTATCAGAGAGGTTTCCATCAAGAATCCTCATGCTTGAAGAAGCATATAGATCAGATGGCCTAGATACTTTAGAACCACAACCTTGGGGATCACATTCCATAGGGCGCCAAGAAGAAGCCTAAAGATCATGCTTCAGGGAAAGGTAACTCTAGCCATGCTTTGATTGCCATTAATTCATCTCCCTATGCCTGGATTGTAGATTCAGGCACATCTCACCACATGGATGCCACCAAGGACTCCTTCTCTTCATTAGATGCATGCAAAGGTCCTCCTATATTCATGGGGGATGATTCTCCAGTCGAGATCACTGGCAAGGGCAGAATTGAACTCAATCATGGTAGCTTTGAAAATGTGCTAGATGTTCCAAACTTCTCGGTGAATCTTCTCTCTATTTATCATATTACTCATTATGGCTCCAGAAAGAGAGTTGAATTCACTTCTGATGTTTTGAATATCTTCGACATACAAAGAAACTCTAAAGTTTCCATTGGTGAGGTAAATGACAGATCTAGGGTTTACACCTTTTTTGAATTCATTGAATGAGATGCTGCCTTATTACTTACACGTGTTGATCTTAGTAGTAGGTTATGGAACGAAATATTTGGTCATCTTAATTTCAGATACATCCAGCAACTCTACAAGCAGGGAATGGTCATTGGCTTTCCCAACATTCATTTTTCGAAAGGAGTTTGTCAAGGATGTGTTCTTGGAAAACATCCTCAAGAGAAGTTTGAAAAAGGGAAGGCTCAGAGGGAATCCTCTCCCTTGGAGCTCATCCGTAGTGATCTGATGGGACCCTTTCCTCATCTGTCCATTAACAAGGCAAGGTATGTGCTTACATTTATTGATGATTTCTCACGATATACTTGGGTGTATTTTCTCAGGAAGAAATCCAAAGTTTTTGAGCATCTCAAAGACTTCAAAGCACTTGCAGAGATTCATTCCATGAGAAATATCAAAATCCTCCACACAGACAATGGGGGGGAATATGTGAACATGAATGTTCAACATCTTTGTTCAGAGCTAGGTATAGAGTTGCAACATACAATACCATACACTTGACATCATAATGGAGTAGCTGAGTGGAAGAACAAATCCCTTAAAGAGATGGCCTCTTGCATGTTGCATGCAAGGTCTCTTCCTTTTAAACTATGTGTTGAGGCACTTAACTGTGCCAACTACATACAGAACATATCTCCTCAAGGACATGACTCCTTTTGAGGCATGGAGCGGTTGCAAACTAGAAGTCACCCACTTTCGAATATTTGGATCATGTGCATGGGCCTGCATACCCTTTGAAAAGAGGAAATCATTAGATGCTCAAAGCACCACATGCATCTTCGTGGGAGATCCCAATGATATGAAGGGTTACAGGTTGATTGATCCCTAGCAGACAAGCTCTTTATTGAGCGAAGTGTCTAGTTTGAGGAAAGCCCCTTGCATGCACCATTGGAGTCACATGCAGAGACCTTTGTTCCTCTACCTGCACCAAACATCCATGATGATGAGTCCACTCATTCAAATTATGATTCATATTTGAGTTCCGAACCTGATGAAGAACATGAGAATGAATACACTGGTCCACATCCTATATCCCCTGAGAGAACAAGGAGATTAAGAGAGATATATGCATAGACAACCCTATAGGATGTAGGTGACCTTGTGGGGGGTCCAGTGGTTTCGAGGAGGACGTAGTCCCAGTTTGAGGAGCCTTCTCATGCATTCACAGGTACCGAGCCAATGATTCCCATGCATTGTTACACGGTTCTATCTTCAAACCCACAGGCCTATGTAGAGGCGGTAGGGAATCCCCTCTCGGAAGCTACTACGCAGGAGGAGTACAACTCTCTCCTTGATAACTAGAGTTGGGTTTTGGTTCCACTTCCTTCAGATAAGAATCTTGCTAGATGCAGATAGGTCTACAAGACCAGGTTGGCAACAGATGGATAAATCAGTAGATACTTCCAGACACAGTCGAAAAATGATCCATAGAGTGAGACAAAGTCGGTTAATGGAGCAAAAGACAATTGGTTGATGCTACAATAGTCGTTTGATACAACACAAAAACTAAGTAAACCCTTACCCTTATTTGAATGTGCATTCTACAGGTGGCCTTATCCTCGCAACTAATGCTTCCAACTATTGATCTTCTAGTATCTCGTTTCCTTGATATTATCATTCATATTAGCATTTGGGGTCGTTATTCAAGGGATCAACGTTCACTCTAAGGTAATAAACGTTCACTCTAAGAGATCAACATTCACTCTAGGAGAATCAAAGTTCGTATTAAGTAAAAAGGTAAATTCCCCTAATCAAGGTGAGTCGTTCGGATTCATTATTAGGGGCTATTATAAAATGGTTACACAAGTGCTTTCATCGAAGCTTAGAGTTGTTAAAAGTTCCTTTTTAATGATTACCCACATCCAACAACCCCTCAGCGAGGGGATACCCTCATCCCCCTTCATGCTGTGATAATGCACAGTTCCATGTTATGTAGAGGAGAAGGAAAGGATGTTGGGGCTTTCTATTAAGGTGAAACAAATTAGTTCTTTTCCACTTTTGAGACCAGTTATGGATATCCATTTGGATTGCGCATCCATTTCTCTATTCAGATTGCATATCCAGTTACTTTCAACATGATCAATACTACAGACTCATTAGAGGAAATTTCAACTCAAAATGGGCCTTTTAACCACAATTCAAATTCTATGTCATCATGTGTTAGCCAATGAAATTGCTTTAAATTTGAAATATAGTATAGGTCTTAAACAAAATTTTAATATAAATTTGGGGATAGGTATCATAAAAACAAATATTTTTTTTGTTCGTATTTTTGACATATCTCCTTGTGTTTTTACTCAAATTTCGATCGACATTGCTCCCTAGATGCGAAATTAAATCTCGCATCCAACGAGTACCCACTCGACATACTTTTGACGGTCCCCGCTACTCGAAAAACAAGAAATACCTAAAAAAACATGATGACGATGATAAAATATTTTACAATAAGAATATTGAACTTGAGACTTTTCATTGTTCTTAGCTCCATCATTACCTTTTCCTTTAAAATTTGCATAAAAACCTCGTCCTCTACTTATACCTCCTATATTTTCTTTTTCTCTTCTTCATCCCCAATTGCTTAGAATTTCCTCATGAGAAAAATTCTCAAATTCATGACTTTTATCTTTGGAAGCATTGGTCTTTGCAAGAAAAGCTTTCTCAAAATATTTATCATAATATATATTCATCCCTTTCTCATGAGATTGAAGCGATCCCATAAGTTCATTTATAGACAATCGATTTAACTATTTGCACCATTTAGGAGCAACATCATTACGTTTTTTAAGATATTTCTTGTTTTTGGGGTAGCAGGGTCCATCAAAAGTATGCCGAGTGGGTACTCGTTGGATGCGGAATTTAATTCGCATCCAATGAGCTCTCCCGATTGAAATTTGAGTAAAATCATAGAGAGATGTTGAAAATACGAACAAAAAAAAGTAGTTTTTTTTCTTTTCTTCTCCAAAATTAATAATATTATTTTAACTATTATTTTATTATTTTTATTAGGAGGCCCATTTTGAGTTGAAATTTTCTCTAATGGGCATCATTGTACATGATATCATATTACAGGATGATCTACAGTTTATTACCGACTTAACCAAATTGATGTTGGATCGACGCAGGTGGTTCAACATGCATTGGGCGCATACCTGATAGTTTATTCTAATTGGTTCAATGAAGGGTAGGATTAAGGAAACACTTCTAAATTCGATGAAGGATCAAACACGTATAGATAGAGATAGCTGGATTTACAATTGACTGTAATTATGAAAGCAATAACACAGTGCCCCATATTAAAGGAAAATTTATTCTCGTCTCCAACCCAATGAAAATAGAGTGTTGTTCAAATGGATGTTCATAAGGTTTATTAGGGAAATCGGGAGTACAATAGACCTGGAATTTAGTACACATAAATAATGGTCTTTCCAATACGTGCCGAAACTCATTCTCCTCGTAAACGACTACCCAATCTATGCTATAAAAAATTTCCCATCTATGGTTAGAATTCTTAATCCGGATAAGTAATCCTCCCTCTATCTGACAGACGCGAATGCTATCCTATTTATTTTTAATGGGAGGCCCTATGGATGGAAAAGTGATATTCCATTGAAGAGGAAATGGATGCATTGTTCAACCCAATCCCTCTCCTTCTAGGATGGTTGAGCAAGGCAACCCGATTTTGAATCCTAGGTAAATGAATGTCAATATGTTCCATGTTAACGTATTTTTGTATACATATAGTTAGCTCCTATTGCCCTTGGCAGTAGGCTCATAGTTACAGTGGTTTTTGTCTTCAGGAAGAATATTGGTGACATTGAAGCTCTTGCCAAAGCAGAATCATTTTCAGTGCTGGAATGGGAATCTAAGCAGCTTCCTCTCATTCAAAATCCTATTTTGGAGAGTCTTAAACTCTACCAGTCCATAGGTTATCATCGATTACACTGAATTGATTTGATTTGAGATGATATGAATTGGCATCTGGCATCAACTTCGGTAAATTGATGAACTCCCCCTTGAGTCATAATTAAAGTTTTTTTTTTTATATGGTCTTTATCTATGAGGGAGGGGTGTTTCTAATTTTTATAATGTAAGGAAACTGATTTATTTATGGTAATTGGTTCATGGCTTTTTGAAAGAATTTACTTTGATCTATGATTCTGCACTTCTACGGAATATTCTTTTGATATGTTTATAAATGGAAATGGAGCTCTCTTCTTCCACACATCCACTTCACTTCCTCTTCTTCAAGATACCAGTGTGTCTCTTTTTTATGGAAACATCATCTTGTCATATGTGATGTTTAGAGTGCTTGGTATTCGATCACGTGGAGTTTTTCAATTCCTGGGATGCAACAATTTTGGAAATGGACTCTCCATCAAGAGCTTGTCTACGCTTTGTCATGGTTAGAGCATGCCCACTTTATTACTCAATCACAACATGGAGCAATATACATATCATGCACATTTGTAGGTTCATGAATGCTATGTGGACTCATTTTAATTTGATCCCAAGGGTTAAAAGCTATTGCTAAGTGTTTCATACACCCCACATAGGTTCACATATCCAAGAGACATGTTTTTCTCCTCTTCGGTAGTCTCCCTTTTACAAAAGGGCCATTCCATGTGGGAGGAACTACCTGCAAGTCATGGGTGAATTTGGTAGAATAGATATCCTGATGTGTGATATCTTAGTAAAAATGGTTCTTTTGAGTATTATAAATCAAATATATTCCATTGTAATACTCCTAAAATGGAGAAGAGCACATTTACTGTGAATATCAAAAGATATCAATAGTCGAAGCAATTAAGAAGAGGAGATTTGTTATATACTTAACAATAATGTAAGAAATTATGATTAGATATGATTATGATAGTTAGACAACCTTGGGACTAAAAGGAATGCTTATATCTGTACATTCTTGCTACATATTGTAATATTAATCTATTGAATTATTTTATATACAATGTATCCATGCTATGATACAATCCTTCGGAGATGCGACGTAGCAAGTATCATTACCAGTCCTTGATGTACCAAATCCAAAGGCATATTGGGCAAGATTAGGGGATTGCCCAATTTAGGTTGGATAAAATTGTGGCTATACCTATAGGTCACTTGTTCATCATTTATGAACTGACCATAGATAGTTTTATTGAGTCTAAAGATTTGATGGGTCATATTCTATTGACGAGGGATCTCTAAATATCATAAAATAAAAAGATTTAATCAATTTGTTGGTCAAAGAACAAGTACACTATGTTGGTTAAATGCGCCTGCACAAATGAAAGGATGTTAGGTGAAGTATGGCTGTGCCAGTTGAGCACCTTGTAGTTAATTTTTTCCCAATTTGGAAAGGACATGAAAACATTTCTGTCTCATTTGCAATTTTTTCAAAAATTTTATAACACATTCATGGCGTGCCATCTTACCTTTTTAGTGCAGACAACCTTTTTAGTGCAGACAGAAAACTGTGGGCCTCTTTGTGGCATGTGCATATTATGGACAAAATTCAATCTCATTCATTGGTTTTATGTAACTATCTTACCTTTTTAGTGCAAACACAAGACTATGGTCCTATTTGTGGCATGTGCATATTATGGACAAAAATTAAACTCATTCGCTGGTTTTATGTAAATCCTTGTTTGGAGCCTCTATAAACCATGATCTTTATGGTCATCTCATGGGTTCGATTATTTCCCATTATCTCATGGTCATCTTTAGGAGTGTAATAGATGTTGTAGTTAATTAATGGAAGCCCTTGTTTCTCTTTGTATTCACCCAAATAAAAACACACAAAAATTTGTTGAGTTGTTGATAAACACAAGTACATGGAACCCAATGTGAGGAATAATATAATTACAAGTTAATCCTAGAAGTATCGATTCTATATCCGATCCTCATATTTTTTTTCAAAGATAATGAATTTGAATCGTCAACTCTTCATCTAAAGTTCATTTTGTACAAATCACTAAATTCATACAATGTGTAAGGAAGTAACTTGCCATTGCATGCATGGTTTTTCAAGGAATTTGATTATGATATGGTATATTAAATTTCACTTAGATTTGCTTATTTGTGATATGATAATTCATGTAATTATTAGTGTTATCCTAAAAGGGATTTTTACAGT
Source organism: Pseudotsuga menziesii (assembly GCA_001517045.1). Classification (NCBI taxonomy): domain Eukaryota; kingdom Viridiplantae; phylum Streptophyta; class Pinopsida; order Pinales; family Pinaceae; genus Pseudotsuga; species Pseudotsuga menziesii. The sequence continues at coordinate 689,835 of LPNX011210748.1, read as the reverse complement.
TGGATCTTCATTCCCTTCCCTATAACAACTTGTAGTTGATTTCCTCAAGGTATAACACTAGGTCCACACCAACTCCTTTTTAGTTTTCCTTTTCAGCCTTCTTTACCTCCCAACCCTCCAACCTATCCGCGTATTATTGCACTTTCTTGGGGCAATTGCTAGTTATACATTTTTTTATTGTTCTTCTCTCTATGATTTTGTTTGATTCTGCATTCTTCCATTTTCTTTAACATAAACAACCTAGATACACTTCTAAAAAGATAATTACTAAATCTAGATTCTTTAATAAAATTAAATAATATTTTATATTTAAATTTGAAATTAATATATATGTTATTGTATTTTTATTAATTTATTATTAGTTTTCTTATATGATTTTTCTATAATAGTCTCTTTTCCCTTTGTAACATAAGTAACCCGGTATATTCTACCAAAAAAAATTAGTAATTTAAAATTGATCTTTCTTTCACAGTGAAGCATACTTTTTTCACACAGGAAAAAGTCGTTATCTTGTTATTCATTCTAATAATGAAAATAAAAAGTACATTGAAGCATATTTATAAAAATTACACTGAAGCATATTTTTTCAGAGAGAAATAAGCACCCTACAGCACAGCAATTAATGTTGCGGCTATGGGGCACAGCAACGGTTAGATCAACAGTGAGATCAAATCAGACGATTGATGTGCCGCAGCATTAATTGCTGGGCTGTGGGGTGCTTATTGCTTTCCTACTTTTTCACACAAGAAAAAGGAAAAATCCATTCTATTGAAGTAACTATAAAGTACATCTTCTCCCTAGACTGTTTTCACATGTCCAGTCCAGTCTCTTTGCTTATAAAAAAAAGGCTTTAACTACAACTACAAAGTACATCTTCTCCCTGGACTGTTTTCACATGTCAATCCAGTCTCTTTGCTTATAAAAAATAAGGCTTTAACTACAAATGGAGAGAAATTCAAAAAAGGCTTTAACTACAAATGCAGAGAAATTCAAAATATGATACTTCAGGTCAGGTCAGAAATTTAATGAGAACTACATTGAACCATACTTGAACGTATACTCCTTGTTTTACAATGTCAATGTTTGTTGAATTTTGGAGTAGCTACCACCGTGATACAAATCTTTTGTTTTACAATGTCAATGTTTGTAGAATTTTGGAATAGCTATCTTCCGGTCTTCTTAGAAGGTTGGGGATTGTTTATAAAAGAAAGTATTATCCACCATACAAGCTCCTCCTCTTTGAATTGGTTAAACCATGCTGTGAGAGGCTAAACTATAAGTAATGTACAATCTCCATGTAATTACCAGAAGTTTCTGTGGTGCAAGAGGCTTCCCTAAAACTTTCATGGGATTTGCCTACTACACCACACATCTTCCGGTCTTCTTAGAAGGTTGGGGATTGTTTATAAAAGAAAGTATTATCCACCATACAAGCTCCTCCTCTTTGAATTGGTTAAACCATGCTGTGAGAGGCCAAACTATAAGTAATGTACAATCTCCATGTAATTACCAGAAGTTTCTGTGGTGCAAGAGGCTTCCCTAAAACTTTCATGGGATTTGCCTACTACACCACACAACTCAAAAAAGAAAGGCATATTATCTCTGGAATAAAAATATGCGGCCATCCCAAAACTCAAACATCAGCCTAATGGGTTGAATATTATCTTCAAAAACGATACGTATTGGCAATGGGGAAACTCTTCAAAAATGATACATATTGGCAATGGGAAACTCTTGATCCTGTAAAATAGATGGATAGATGCATAGTAATAGAACTATTTTACAGGTCTTAACATGTGCATAGACCAAATCTAAACTCTACTGCATTAAATGACCTGAAAACATTATACGAATTTTCAGAACAGAAAGGGGAAATAAATCTGATAGTCACGGGACAAGGCAGTGACACTAGCAGTATAGTTTTGTTTTTTTATTATGTATTACAAACCTGAGTGTAATATATGTTGGGTGCCCTTTTCATTGGATAGAAACATACCCCATATTTGTAGATTTTGTAGAAGACCAACTGGAAACTATATACTCAGCGGCCATTTTCAGATAGTGTCTTGGACTTGCTGTGGAAACCTAGGGCAACCAAAATCATATTGAATATGACAATCATACTGAGTTTCTTCAGCTAATATCACACTGAATGGGATGAGAATTGAATCTGGATTGGTTGTGATAAACTTCCGCTGATAGACTTAGCCATATATATACATTAATAAGTATAAAGACTATCCTAATGGGATTCAACATTAGGACGATCCTATACCTGCTGGGGTTGCCTCACGGCGCAGGCATGAGACGGAGGAGGGGTAACAGGAGCCCGGGGTGGGCCCTCAGATAAGCTCGGCGGTATTGCCGTGCTTTAGCCATGTAACTTTTGTTATGGTGTTTTTTTTTTTAAATTTCCAATCTCAATTTATGTTGATTAATTAACTCATTTCATGTCTGTGTAGAGAACAAACTCAAACTTGTTTCGCTTCTTTTGTTTTGACCAGACTCCAAATGCACAAGTGACATATATCCAAATTGTTTTAAATCCATCATGGTTTACCAAAAAGTCATATTTATTTGTCTAAATTGTTTTAAATTTATCATGGTTTACCAAAAAGTCATATTTATTTTGTTTGGACTAGACACTAATCAATCCGAGCGCTAACCAGTATAACTAACACACCTAGACACGTAAAGTATCATTCAGCACTAACAAGTATAACTAGTACACGTGGACACTTAAAGTATAGCTGCCTCATCATACTATACCACCAGAGGAAAAAAGATTGATCTCTCATCGAAACATAAATATATACTCCATAAAGCAAAGGTCAGTATTGCCCACATAGCTGTATATTACCGCATACATAGTTGTATACGGTATCCTGGATGGGATTGATAGTAGACTGTCTTTTTTAGAATGGGTTGGTTTTACGTTAACCAGCCCAAAAACTCATGAAAATTGTACCCATGGAGTCTATTTTCCTTAATGGATAAGCTATTTCATCATTTTCAAGAGCTTAGCAGACCACAAATACGCTTACTCTGAGGTGATTTGAGGTGATTTGCAGTTTTCTCATCAATTTTGTGTAGTTACATCAATTCACTCGGCTTTATTTATAATTTTGCACTGGGTTTATTATCCTTCATTCTCCGCGAACATAGTAATTAATTACATCTATGTATTTTCAACAAATTTATACGTTTGTAGTAGATCTGTTAAAGAAATTCGCCATGAGTTTGCCTCCAGAGCAATCCCGTTCAAGGGAAATTTCAGCAAGTAGATATGAGCTTGGATGGGGAGCCTTTGCTTCTCCAATTCAAATGGAATTGTGATTGTGCATGATCCATCACTCGGCTGGGTTCAGACTGGCAACCAATTCTGAAGCCGCTGCCTACGTTTTCAATTACTTGAGCGCCTATTACTCCAATAGATATGAGAAGGAGATTGGAATCCCCGGGTGTGTTGTATAATGCAAACGATGCTTCCCGGAGGGATTTATTTCTTTCAAGTCTCGCAACTTGGCTGAATGTCTACCACTCGCGATGGGACATGTAGTGAACAGTTTTTGCAGTTTAGAATCTCAATTCATGGACGACTTACAACAAATACGCCGAAAAAGTTACAGTGAGAAGCCTATGTGGGCCGTCAGTCCTCTCCTTCGTGAATCCGTTTGGATGGGTAAGAAAAGTAATTCAGATGTTGAAAGTTGCTTGAGATGGATCAACGACCAAGACTCGGCTGCAGTTGTTTATGTTTCGTTCCGTACAATGTCTTCTATATCGAGACAACAAATCCAAGAATTGGCTTGAGGGCTCGAGGTGAGCCTACAACCCTTTTTTTGGGTAGTCAAGCTTGTAGATAGAGCTCGTTTCACAGCATTGGAGGAAGCACAGATGGACTGGATAAACGTGCTGCTTGCGGAAGGGTACGAGAGCCGATTTGCAGGACGAGGCTTGCTAGTGAGAAACTGGGCTCCCATACTATCCGTTTTATCGCATGATTCCACCGGAGGTTTCGTAACTCACTACGGGTGGAATTCCATGTTTGAGAGCATAAGCACAGGTGTTCCCATGGTATTTTGGCCTCAACATTTCGACCAATTTCCAAACTCGGTATTGGTGGCGAAGGAGTAGATTGTTCTCTGTATTTACATCCAGCAGGCTCAGGCCATGAATAACTCGGGGTCGTCAACCATGTAACCATGTCGACAAACCATGTCATCACGGCTAAACTTGCAGCGAACCGCCCCTTAAATAACACCTTCGGTGTAATAATAAAATAAAAGTAAAAAAATAACACCTTCGGTGTAATAATAAAATAAAAGTAAAAAAATACAATAGAAACACATAATAAAAACAATTATTATTATTTTATTAAGTTTAATAACAATTTAGTTATGAGTAACAAAGCTACTTAACATATAATAAAAACAATTATTATTATTTTATTAAGTTTAATAACAATTTAATTAGCAATGAGTAACAAAGCTACTTAATACCTGCCTTTTAAAAATAATAATAACTTTTTATTTTTTTATAATATATGGTTGTTAAAATAAACATAGTTATATTGCTTCCTATAGTATAGTTGAAATATTCAATACAAGCCAACATTTATTCATTTATTTATTAAGAGAGGTTATTTGTTTGATATATAAAAGGTTAGGTGTACAATTTTTAAAGGATTTATGGCTAGTGAGATATATTAGTGGTTAGGTAATAGTTAAAGAGTTAATGGTTAGTAAACTATAATAGTCAATGAGTTAACAAGTTAGTGATTATGGTACATTAGTAGGTTGGTTGGCCAATGATTACAAAGTTTGTGAGTTAGCGGATAAATAGTTAGAGGTTCACCACTTACACAAGCATTGGTCATAAGGCTTAGGTAAATCAATGTGTTATAGTAGAATTGCAGGAGGCTCTGGCTAGGGTTTTGTATTCTGCAACAGTGATGGAAGCCATCGTATTTCATGGTTATGGGATTGGTGCAATTGTATTTTTGCAGAATGGAGCTTTCATAGATTGACTATGCATGCATGCTTTCGTGCTGCACTCTATAGGCTCGTTTTTAACTGGTGTCTTGGTCTTGGAATGATGGTTTATGTTTCCTACCCCCCTCATGTTTATACCTTCACTCCCCCTCTTCCTTTTTACCAAAAAGGAGTCAAGCTCTTAACATAGCCTAGTACCAAACTTGTATAAAAATAAGTGGGAATTGTCACCTTTTTGTCATTGCTCTATGTTTTTTTAGTTATTTATCATGCATGTTGTTTGACTTCTTTTCCTCCTTGATATGCGTTATTATCTAGATCTTGATGGCGAAAAATAAGGGTCGTAATTGCTCCAAAGACCCATCTTCTTTTCTCCTCACTAGACTTTACAAGAAGAAGGAATTAAGGTTTATACCCCTCTCGAGTTCATTTTGGGAGCCAACTCCATCTATCTCCCTACCATCCCGACTTGATGTGGTTGGAAATAGTACCTTACCTACCCCTCTGAAAGGCTATAGAGACGTTTTGTGTGACACATTTCAAGGAAATTTTCCTGAGTCCCTCCGTGTACAAGTCCTTTGTCGGAATGTTGACTCTCCTAAGGTCACACTAGGGTTAACTAATAATGGGAATACACCTATCCACTCATCTTTCCAGGGGAAGACACGTGCTCCTTCTACTACTCCCCAAGGCTATTCCTCCTTAATGTCTATTGGAGAGATAGTTGTTTCTCTACAATAAATGCATCAAACGAAAAGCAGGTGTTGTAAACTTGGCCTTGGGTAGTGACATCGAGATGTTTCAAGTCTGTTATTTGACTGAACATGGCCTGGTCAGCAGGTTCAATGGATGCAATCATTCAATTTCTTATTTTCATAGATGGTCTAGAGAGACCTAGTTCGAGGTTTTTGGTTATGAACTGTGTAGTATAAGTCTTTCCAAAGGATGGTGGGGGATATTTTTAAACTCCCCAGGGGATGTTTCCAATCTCCTGAATGGTTTGTGGAGTAAAGGATTTTCCCTACTGAGCCTACGAATATGGTTCTCGTATTTCGATGCTTGGCGACAAAAACGGTTTGTTCATTCCATTTGGGTAAAGCTTCCTGCCCTCCCACCTGTTCTATGGATTGATGATATCTTCAAGGTCATAGGTAATACTATTGGGGTTTTCTTAGTGATGGATATGTCATTTCTTCATACTAGGGTGATCTCTCTTGCTAAAATTTTGGTTGATATCAATTTACAAAATGGTCTTAAGAATTCTATGGTTATTTCGAAGGGTGGATTCTCTCATGAGCATATTTTAGATTACATTGGAGTACCCTTTAGATGCAATCGATGTCACAAGTATGGACACCCACTGAAGGAATGCTCTCCCTCCTTTCATAAACAAAAATTTAAGAACTCCATTAATGCTCCTTTGGATTCAGTCAAGTGCGGGATGAATTCCCATAGTACCCATATGGAACATGGAATTTAGTATGTTTAGGTGACCCATCCTCAAATTATTCCCTCTCATCCCCTGGATTATGGAAATTCTTTGTCCCCCTATTTGAGTCTTGTTCATACTTGGGGTGACCTTATCCTAATCAAGGATTCTTATGAGAGGAAGGAAGTTTTGTCCTATGAAAAGTATAATGAGGAGGTCACTATGAATGAAGTGGGTCCATGGACTAATGAGGATCTCTCCTGCCATCAACTGCCAAGTATGCTCTATTCTTCATGTTACAAGTATTTGAATCAAAAGGATTTTTTCGTGAATGGTCTTGGTCACTTAGATGTTTTGGATGAGGATGTGTCCCTCTCCCCATATTTTGATGGTTTTGGGGAACCCGAAATCCCAATTCTGCCTCTACTTGAGCTACCAAAGGTTGTTCATCAGATGTCCACTCAATCTTTCAAAGATTTATCTCTTCCGATGTTTTCTTACACGCAGCCCTTGTCCATACTTTTCGATGTGACTCCTTTTAAGGATACGTTTTTGTGAGAAGCCTCCCTTTGTTCACCTATGCCTTCCCTTTATGAAATTGGAAACACCATGTGCGAAGGAGATATTCGACCACTCTTCCCTCTTCCGCCTTCCGCCTTTCCGACGTCGGACCTCAGGAATCAGAACTTTAACATTCGACGTAAATGTTCAACCATTACTTCGCCTTCCGCACTCCCGCTTTCCACCTTCCGGTCAAAATTCGGGAATCAAAACTTTAACATTCGGCAAAAGTGTTTGACCATTAATGCACCTTCTGCACTCCCACTTTCCACCTTCCGATCAAAATTCAGGAACCAGAACCTTAACATTCGACAAAAGTGTTTGACCATTAATCCGTCTTCCGCACTTTCGTCTTCCTCCCTTCTGCCTTCCACCTTCGGAACTCAGAAGTTGGAAACATAACCTTTCGACGGAATTACTTAGCCATATTCCACCTTCCGTCGTTCCGCCTTTCACCTTCGAAACTCAAAAGTCAAAAAACTATCAAATGACGGAACCTCTATCCTCGTTTCAACCTTTCCGCCCTCCAGTGTGAACTCGAGAATCGAAAAACTTAACTTTCGACCTTAGTCTTTCTTGCACTCCCGGCTTCTGCTTTTCGACCTCGGACTTCGAAAATCAGAAAGTTAACTTTGCCTTAGAACTTTTGAGCACTTTTTTTCTTTCTCTCTCCGCCTTCCTTAAGCAGATCCCAGGGTGCAGAAAACTCACATTCTGCTTTGTTCCACTTCTATTTTCCGGTTTTCACCTTCTGCTTTCCTTAAGCGAATTCTAAGGGGTGGAAAAACTAAATCACATGAATTATGATCCTGCCACCCAGATTTTAGCCTCCAAGGACTTAAGCAAAATGCATTGCAAAAACAAAAGGCATATACATGAGTAAAATGCTGGAAAACATACACAAGTAAACCTCTACTTTGCCATCAACAAGCATTCAACATGAACTTTGCAATTCATAGTCAAATACATGGCATAAGCAAGCATTCATCATAATCAAATCATCATATTCAACATGCCCATTTATAAGCAAATACATTGCATAACCAAGAAGGACAAAGAATACTTATCTTGATGATGGAGTTGTCCTGCAACTAGCTATGTGGCTGCAACATTCCACCCAACCATAGGCCAATTGTGTTCATCAATATCTCAACACAATTGCCACCCCCAAGATGGGCATGGTTTCCACAAGGAACTAGGGAACAACAGACTTACACACATCCAGTTCATAACACACATAGTCAATCCAACCTACAGTTGGGTTTCACAGATTGTCCAACCAAGCCAATACACAAGTAGGCTTATCAGGCTGTAGAGAATAAGCAAAATAACAGATGGGTTCCTTGGACTTGCTTAGCCAATCCAACATTCACATCAAAACTCAGTCAAACCAACCTACACTTGGGTTTCTCAGACTTCTAAGGAAACAAGCCAAGCAGATGGGTTTCACAGGATACACAGCCAAGCCATCTCACATCAAAACTCAGTCAAACCAACCTACGGTTGGGTTTCTCATACCACTAAGGCAATGGAAAGGTAAAATTGCTAAGCTAGTGAGCTCAACCACATAGCTATGGACACCTACACAAGATCTAGCTTGGCCTCCACAATTCCTACACCACCCAACACAAAGAAGTATTCCCTTCACTACTACACAGTTCCCTTGGGCCATACCTTCGCTTCTAGTGTTCTCCCAGGTGTGCAGAAAGGATTTGCCAGCCCCTATTGATTTTTCTGTGAGGTTCCTCTCTTCACTAGGTTTATCAGCCAATTCTGGGCTTCTTCCACTCCTAAGTCTTTCGGACCAAAACAGGGATGCACATCACAGCAACCCACAAGGAAACACAGCCACATAGGCTTCACTCTGTAACACAGAGAAGACAAGGTTCACTTGCACACAGGAGACCAGGGTTTACTTGCATATAACAATGTCACTCAGAAAACCACTGCGAAACCACACTTCTGTGACTTAGGATAGTCGAACCACACCCTGCGTGTGTCCAGAGAAAATCTTGTATGAACGAATGGTCCCAGAATATAGAATAATCCCCAATGAATGTAGAGGAACAATAAAACCTTTCCCCCTAACTAAGGAAAGACAGATTAGCACGCATCACGTGCTTCCTTGTGTCAGAAGCAAGATCATGGCTTCCCATACTGTAGACATGCAGGCTTGCTCAGACACACAAACTGACTACCATGCCTTGCTCTGCCTAGGGCATTAACTGCCTCAACCAACTTCTGGAAGGAATGAATGATTGAGGAAATAGGAAAAAAAATGGTAGCTGAGGGTTCATGGGTTTCTCCACTAACATCTGGCCACACCCTATTGGCTCAGGGAGTTTGACTAACTCCCCTCCCTATTCCTTGTGAAACCATGTCCCCATCTCTTTCACGTTGTAGTTCCATAGCTAGTTGTGGTATTTATTAATTTGTACATTTACATGATATTCAAAATGCTCTGTGCTTAACCAACACAATGAACCATAGGCATCAACCTTGATCACCTATACACAAACACCAAATCAATGGCAAGACCTTGGCCTTGAGCTCCTCACCAGGATTTACATACAATATATATACATCATGTACAATTCAATACCATGGGGTCAAAACTGAGGCACACATTCCCCTCCCCCTTGGGGTCAAAACCGGGGCATTACATTCATATTCTTGGAAAAATTTACTCATGACACCCTATTCCAAGACTCTACAACCAAAGCTTGTTAGTGCACCTCTATCGAATAAACATGTGTAATCAATTTTAAGTTAAGCGTTAATTTTAAGTGATGTGACTACTCAAGGGTGATGAATGTACAACTAGCGATATTATGACTCGGCATCGAAATAAATATGCACACCTAACAAACGATGCCAAGTGAAATTTGTCTTTAAATATGAAAAATAAGTATGCCACTACATGTATGCATAAATTTCTCTTCAAATTCCAATGCAATCATTCCTATATGAAAACCTGAACACTATTTCATCTAAGCAAACCTGATGCAAGTACCATTTCCATGCAAATGTACAATGCAAAAACATGCCAAAAATAAAACTATTTTTGTATTTTGATTATAAATGATATGAAAATGCAACAAAAAGACTCTATAAACTCTCAGACCCTGCAACAAGTATCAGACTCAAGCCAAGAAAGACACTGATACCAAGACATCTAATGCACTAATACCAAAACAAAAAAGAAGATGAATGCCAAGAACAACTTTTAAATAAAAGCAAATAAAAAGAAGACTTTGGTTAGTGCAAAAGCAGTAAACAAGCATCACAGACACCCAAGAAGACTCAGAAACACTCATAACCCACCCAATGTCTATCAAACATCAAGATCTCACTCACAAAGAGGGATATACGTGTCTGTTCACAAAAAAAATCGTATGTATACGCGAGTGAATTACTACAGCTCACGTGTATACACGACTGTTACCTCTATGACACACGTACAATAAGAGAAAGGTGGTGAAAAGGAAGATTAAGGCTCATATTACTTCAAAGGAATACTAATGGGCTAGCATACTCCTGAACGCGACACAGAAACACAGAGAGGCAAAGAAAAAATCAAGTACATCATGCACCCAAACCCCAACAAAGAGGAAAGTCCCCAGCGAAGTCGTCAATTCTGCTACGGAGAAAACATTTTATGGCTTGGGGTAGACCACAACAGACAGTATGACACCAGAAATCAACCCACTTCCAATATGCTAAAGAGATAAACAAGTCTAACACTAAGGGATGAGAAGTGTACCTTGTTCCATACGTTTGTAGTAGATCCTCGTTGAGCTTTCAACCACACTTGGACCTACATTTCATTCTCAACAACAATGAACATACAAGCATGATATATGTTAAGTGTTAGAACCTGCTCTAGCATATATAAGTCCAATATTGTCACATCCCCGGTTTTGACCCTATTTGCATGATGTATATAATGTAATTAATCATGGTGAGGAGCCAAAGGCAAAAGCCCCACCATCGATTTGTGTGTGTATGTTTCGGCAATAGGTATAGTTGCTGATGGTATGTCGTGCTAGTTGGCACATTATAATTTGGCATCATGTAAACACGCACATCAAATAAAATAAAACCACAACCAGCTACGACAGTGCAACGTTGAATGAAAAGGGCATGATCCGAAGGATAAGGGGTGGGGGATGTCAAACCTTGGTCTATGGGGGAAAAACCCATGTGTTTCAACCTTTGTTTGTTTGCCACCTTTCTTGTCTCACCCAACCTTTCCAACCTCTTCAATGACTTGGTTTTGTTGTTGGGGGCAGTTATGGCTAGTGGTTGAGGCAGTTATTGCCTTTGGGAGTGGGGTGGCAGGACTGTCAGTCCCTTACCCACACGCCCACTCCACCCACGACTCCATTCTCACCCTGCCTGTTCGTCCTCCAGACGAGGAGCGGTGGTCTGTTCATCTTCCTCACGCAGAGGTCAGTTCCTCTCCTCACACGCCTGTTCATTCTTCCCATCGCACATTCTCTCCACAGTCCGTTCGTTGTCTTGAGGTTCGGTTCATTCCTCACGTTGGACGGTTGATCCGCGTGCTTAGACCACTGTTTTGTTCGCCTCACGAAGGGAGACGTATTGTTCCTCCTCGCGCAATCTGGGAGTCTTTCTCTGTGCCCCTCACGCACGAGCCGCGGGTCTTCTTTGGTTTGTGCATGCAGCGAGCAGGTGAAACGGCCTCAGGGGCCCGAATTCTCCTAGTATGTGTCATGACCGTGGTTTTTAATCCATGATTTCTGCTTGCTGTTGATTTCCACCCATGATTTGGATTGTTGTCATTCTTCCACGACTGTGGGGTGCTGCTGAGTCGTTTTCATGTTGTGAGTTGGGCTCACTGATTATGTTTTGAGGCTGTTGTCTTCCCCGTTTTGTTGGCTGTGAGTTGTGTTTTCTCACGTGGTTGCTAATAGTAAAGGCGTGACTGTTGGATTCTCCTTTGTTTGGGACTGTGTAAGTGCCCAGTTGTTACCTGGAGGAATTGTGTGTGTTGTGGGCTGTTGATTTCCAATCTGTTGGCTGAGCTTCCCTGTTTTGGGACTGTGGATTACTGTTATCCTTCATTGTGTGTTGTGACTGCTGATATACCCTGGTTTGGGTGCTGTTGTTGAGTTGTTTTGGCCATGTTAGGGCCAAGAACAACTCTGAGTTGCCTTGTAGGCTTGATCTGTGTCTCACCTTTCGTTTGGGATCATCCCCGGTTGTTTTGCCTTCTTCACAGGGCTGTGAAGGGATTATTTGACTGCTGGTGTGCAGTGGTTGCCCCTTGGATAGTGCTGGCTTGGCCGATCTGTTGATGGCCTGATAAACCCAGTGGTGTTGGTGGCTGTTTGGTGTCCCCTTGGCTATGTGTAAGCCTGCATTGACCCTTATCCTTGGAGGAATCATGCCCAGATCGGGGGTGGCAGTGTGCTGAGAGATTGATGAGCACGCTGGTCTATGGTTGGGTGGAACGTTGCAGCGACGTAGCTAGTTGCGGGTGAATTCTTCATCAAAGATAAGTGCTGTTGTTCTTTCATCTCTGCAATTAATCAACTGTTTCATGAATCATGATGAACATGTAAGGCTGGAATGTATATGTTGGTTTCCGCTATATGATTGAAGGATTATGCATCTGTGTATGCTTGTATGATTATGCATCCTGTAAGTTTTTAATTTCAGCATTGATTTATCCCTGTCTATGTTCATGGGTTGTTTGCTCGGCTGTATTGGGTGTTCATCGCGTCCTCTTCGTCGGTCTGAGGGATAGGGATGTGACAAATATATACAATCAAAGCAACTACATCCATGGATAAAAATATTGGCATAGTTACACGTATAATGGATGAGAAATGGATATTTCTATTAAATATAAATAGAGATATAAGTGACAAAATCTGTCGGCACCTCATCGAAATCGAGAAATCGAGTCCTCCACCTGGGCCTCCACCACATCAATCCTCCATATTAATGGCAAGCTCACAAGACAATGGAAAGCTTGGGAAGAGCATCAATGGCTACTCAAAGGACAAAGGGATGCAAACTCAAGTATACAAGAATGGTGCACATCCACTATAGTTCCTTTGCTCTCACAAGTTCTCCTCCTCTAATGCATCCAAGTTGCTCAATATATAGCCTTTCAATAGGAAGTGAAGGGTCGAGTCAGAGCGTTTCCACGCATATGGAAGGCCAACAATCAAGTTATTTGTTACTTGATGAGGAAAACTCCAAATATTTTATTTTTGACAACATTTCTCGATGTATGTGGGTCATAGTGGAGCAATCTGTGTGTACACATGGTTTGTAAGTTTGTGACCCGCGTATAACAATGAATAAGACTTTTTAAGGGATTTTTTGGATCATAAAAGTTGTATTGAGAAAATAAGTTTCCAAAGAGTGTGCATAAGGATAGGGAAGTCCATAAAAACATGATCCACCAAGTGTGGTAAAATCAACTATAACAAACCCATTTATGAAATAAAGCAAAAAAAACTGAAAAACACAGAGATTTTTATTCGGGACATGAAGACCTTTTTTAACTCGAACGTTCTCCATGGGTAGAACCAAAGCATTCTTATGTGATGGGGCACGCTTTGTAATCTAAGCTATGAGAGTCATCCACAGGATGTGTCACTGGCAAAGGTTACGTCTTACATAGAGTGATAGGGTCCTCCGTCTCCAAACACCGCATTTTCTGAATATGCTCAATGGCAGACCCAACCATCACTAATGCATCAGTTCCAGGCGTCGTTTCCTTCTCCCAAGCCTTGTTGCATTCGCCTAGATTCTTATCATACTCCTTGGATATGCTGAGGGAGACATTTTCCGTGAATTTCTCTCTGTCTAGGTTGGTCTTTTGGAAAATGACAGGTTTAAATCGCTTTTCAAACAGGGTTTGTCCCTAATCAAGATTGTCTTCCAATTGCTCAAGTTGTCAATCATTTTCTTTATACTCCCCCTTATTTCCTAAATGTACATCTTCGAACTCCTCCTCTGACTCTGCAAGTCCTCCATTAATAAACCCAACATATTTTTCACCACCCACTAGTGATTTGCATTGCCACCCGATCTTTCCAAAGAAAGCTGACGTGCGACAATGGTGGTTCCCAAGTTGTCAATTAGGCTCCTAGTAGAAGGAGAGACAGAGCTTAAAAAACCTCCACCACCACATTTCTTTATTTTCCTACCACTCGAGGCCCCACGGCCGTTGTTTCCATGCCTAGGCTTGTTGCGCTTCCTTGTATCCATGGGAAAACAAAGAACCAAGTGCTTCCGTTGCATTTCCCCTGCCGAATTCACATTCTTATAAACTCTTCCCACCACCCAGAGGGGTTGTTCAATTGGTTCATCTCCATGCATGTTGATGGTATGCATATCCATCACTTCTATAGCACGAGGAGCCGCTATCCCTAGCGTCATTAAAGCTCTCACAAGCATGCAAGGATTAATTAACCACATGCTCCCTAACCACGTGCCCTCCCATGTGATATGCGCTAGCATGTCGTCCATGTGTAGGCACATTTCCATCATCCGCATCCAATGATCTAAGATCCTTGGTTGCAAGAGACTCATATTCCTGAATTAAATTCATTGGAGTGAGGGAGTGCAGGTCTATATCAACTAGATGTATGTTTCTTTGGACTCCTTCATTAGCTAATCTATCAGCCAAATCATTCTCTTTTATTTTGAAATGTTGAAAGATGATCATGCCATCTTGCGAAATAAGGGCATCTAACCAATGAAGGTCACCTTCCAAACACCAACTAGGGACCAAATTAGAAATTGTGGATCCATTCTAAATTTTGGAGGCTAGGGAGATTAAGAGAAGCGAGTCTCCCTCAATAATTAATGGGAGGAGGCTCCACTTTATAAAAAATGGTAGACCCTTCAATAGACCATCCAACTATGTCACATTGTTTCTATTCAATCCAATGGTTCTGAAGTATATTCGAAGGATACCACCAGCATTATCTATGATGTCTCCTCCAAACCCTATGATTCATGGATTCCCTTTCAAAGCCCCATCAAAATTAAGGTTAAAATAATTAGGTGGGGGTGGACTCCAATTTTCAGGACTAGAGAGGGAGATATGGTTCCTCGACTCAGTTGGAAGGGAATGCTAAGAATCCATCCCCCAATTCTACGGAATGTTGATCTCCACTTGAAGAACAGGAAGGTCTTGCTGTGTCCAATACTGTAGAGGCACAATTTCGTGAAAATTCCTTTTTAGTCTATCCCAAATGTGATTCGCAAGATCTTCTTGCCCATGAAATATTCTTTTGTTTATTTCTTTCCATATTCCCAAAATTAGGAAATTAAGGGTTATCTGCCATAGTCAATTTACGATAGCGCTTTGGAAAGAATCATTCTCCCAAGATTGCAGAGTGCTGAAGACATTGCCTTTGACTCTGTTTGTTCTCCTATAAATCTTGGTCACATTGTTCCACAATTCGCCCGCAAAGGAGAAAGAGTCAAATAGGTGATCTATGGTTTCTTCTTCCTTGTGACATAGAACAAGCAAAGTAGGACCATATAGACCACGTTTCTTAATACTGTCCCCAGTTAGGATATTTCGATGGGATAAGATCCATATGAAGGACATGATCTTCGACCATAGATTAGCTTTCCAAATTTTCTTCCAATGAGGTTGAATATGTCCTTCCATATCTTGAGTTAGAAAGTGGTATGCCTCTTTGATTGTGAAAGCCCCCTATGCATGTGGCCCTAGTGAAGGATATCAATCCCTTGCTGCTTAGTGATCCTTCATTTTTTCAATTCCTCCCAAACCCCCTGATAGGATTCCCCACCCCAAGCCACATTCCATATGTCAATTTCCTTCCATATCCAAAAACATGAAGTATGCTCATGAACCCATAAGTCCTTAATCTCCCCCTATTGGAGTTGATGAAGCTTCTTTGCACTATTGGCATAAGAAATAATTTATTCAAACTAGGGAGATGCTGCCAAGAATCCATCTAGAAATTAGCTACTGAACCATCTCTTAATTCCCAAAAATAATGTTGTCAAATTAGATTTAGCTGTGAGTTAGCTTATTTCCATATATGAGAACCTTGGGGGACAAGGTCATATCTTATAAGATCCTGAACCGACCAATCTTTAGCATATTTTCTATTCCAGAAAGGGGCCCAAGGACCATCATTTATGGCAGTCCAATTCCACCAGACCTTATCACAGAGAGTTGCATTAACCTTGGGGTCTCTTATTTCTAATCCTTCCAGATATTTAGGTTTGCAAATAGTATCCCACTTCACCAGAGCCCATTTACTTTTCATTCTAGTCCCTCCCGAAAGGAAGTTGCATTGAAAGTTTCGAATAACTTTGAGAACCCACTTAGGGGCTGCAAAGACAAAGAAAATATATAGAGGCATGGATTGTAGGACATACTTTAGAATAATAAGACAACTAGCGAAGTTTAGGGGTCTAAAATTCCAAGAACAAAGCTTTAGTTCTAGTTGATCTAAAAGCTCTTTCCAAGAGGAGTGTTTTCTAACCGAATAAAAAAGAGGAGTTCCCAAATAGTTTGTAGGAAAGGAGGAGATGGAGAATTTTAAAATTCTAGCAATATTACGTTGAGATATAGCATGGGTATTGAAGAAAAATATTTGTGATTTCTCCAAGTTTATAGAGGTTCTCGAGGCTCTCGAGAAAAGCTATAAGACCTTTTTAATTGCCTTGGCCTCCTAAAATAAAGGGTGGAAAAAAATGACATTATCATCTACGAATTGTTGGTGTGTACAAGGAGTATTTTCATGGATAGAAAGACCTCTAATGTTTCTTACAGCTAATTCAAACCTGTAACATATGCCCAAGGCCCTCAGCCATTAAAATGAAGAGAAAGGGTGAGAGGGGATCTCCCTATCTTATCCCTGTTGAAAGTGAGAAGGTCAAAGATGGCATCACATTAATAAGGATAGAGAATAAAGATAAGGACGTAAGGGAAATGATTCACTAAACCTAGGTTGAGCAAAACCCAAAGGCTAAAAGGATATTCTCGATGTAACTCCAATTGAGTTTGTCAAAAGATTTGGAGAGGTCCAGCTTGAGAATCATGTCAGGCTGCTTTATAATTTTCAAAGAGTGTGTTACTTCATGGGCTAGGATGAGGCCATCCAAAATTTGCCTCCCCTCCACATAACATGTTTTTCCATGGAGATTAAAATGGGAAATAGAGGTTTTAATCTATTAGCAATGACTTTAGCTATAATTTTATAGATCACATTGCAAATAGAGATAGGTCTGAACTCACTTTGGGTAGTTGCTCCTTCCTCCTTTGGGACAAGAGTAATGAAAGTGACATTTAGGGCAGTAGGACCCATTTATTTTTTCTTGATTCCTCTACGAGGTCGAGAACTTCAAATTTCAGCCAATCCCAGTAGTGATGGAAGAAGTCTATGGTAAATCCATCTAGACTTGGGCCCTTATCGTCCTCCTTCTAGTTGACAATTATTTCCAACTCTTGAATGGCAATTGGTTTGGCATGAGAGTGGTGTTTTGCTCCTCATTTATCAGTCTGGGGAAGTGCCCTGTAACTTTGTCGAAATCTTCCTATCTATTGGGAATTGGTTCAGATAGGAGATCCTTGTAGAATTTTACTAGCTTATGTTCAATGTCTTCTTGTTTTTCCAGAATGTTCCCCCCTTCCCTTTTCAATAGGTTGATCCTATTATGTACCCGATGTTGGATCATTGATCTATGAAAAAAGGTAATATTCTTCTCCTCTTCCTTTAACCACTTTACTCTGGACTTCTGTTTGCACAAGATTTCCTCCTGCTTGTCTCTTTCCTCCAAATGTTCCTTCAGACCCTGTTCCTTTTTCCTTCTGTCATATGTAAGCCCTTGCTTAATGATTTGTTCTTGAAGCCTCTCCAAGTCCTTCTCTAAAGCGTCCTTGGCACTGCATATGTTACCAAAGGTTGTCATGTTCCATATTTTCAGTTGATTTTTAATCAGTTTCAACTTTTGTTGCATGATAGCCCTCTTGGACATGCCATTTACAACCAAGTTCCTCCACCAAGACTACACTAATTCTTGGAAGCTTTATTTATAAGATTGTTGCTATACATGTTCATTCTACATTACTAAGTCTAATTGTTGCTATATGTGTTCATTCTACATTACTAACTCTAACTTAATGGGGAGTAAGACCAAACTAGACTAATATGAGGGGGTTTAAGACCCTGCAAGAGCGGGGGTAGTAAGGCAAGGAAAGTAAAAGTTTGATGAATTATATTAGAAAATTGAAATGTTGGTATAACATTGATAATTCTAGGCTAGGAGAATGGTTACAATTGAATGCAAGATCATCCATCTTGTTTCTTTTTTCTAATTTCATGAGAAGTTTACTTTTTTTTTTAATGTGGTTCATTGCCTTGTAACTTTGACGAAACACACTACATCCACATGAATAAGTACCAGGGGGAACCCAAAAGGGCCTCACCCTTTCGGCTCCAATTTTGGGAGCCTACCCTCGAAAAACCCAAAGAATTGAACCTATGACCTTGACTACTTTGGTCTTGGACTCGGAAGCACCAAGCAACTGAGCTACCCCTCGAGGCTTTAGTTTCATGATAAGTTAATCTAAAGAGATCATATTTTTTTGCTTAGGGCTATTCTTGACTCAAATAGAGATCATTTTCAATCTTGGCTTCAAGACGAAATTTTCAAAAAGGAGGGGACCCTAAATACTCTTAATATGAAAAGGCCCTAAGTACTCTTATGATGACAATGGATAATGGACATACCTTCTATTAAGCTTCTTGTTTTTAATAAAATGCTAAAATGTTACCTTTTGGCATAATAATATAAATAATTATTATTTTTCACATAAATGATTATTTAGAATAAATTATTTATTTGAGAATGCAAATATTAACAATTAATTGATGGTGATACCATGTGCCATGAGATGAATGAGCTTGGGATCCTATGGATGCTTTACAATAAGCACATCAATACCACTACACCTTTGAATGAGCCCATGATCACAAAAAAGTTAATAGCACCTTGCCACATGGTCTCATGGATAGAAGTATTACAAGACCTTTAACCAAAACATATTTCCTTTGAGGAAATATATTTTTTTCATATATTTATAGTTTTTTTTACCTACCGATGGGCTTCAAAAGTATTCCAAGTGGGTACTTTTTAAATGTGGAATTTAGTTCTTCATGCTGGCATTTGAAGTTAAAAATATGATAGAAAAAAATAGATTTTTCTTTATCTCTACAAAAGTATTTACCATTATGATTGACATCATCATCTTAAATCCTATTGATTCTTATAAAGTTGATTTTGATAGTACATTTTTGTTTGTTTGTTTTAAGGCTTATTTTTTACCTCAAGATTTCTCTGATGTTAACAGTTTTCGCCTATTAGAATAATCAAGTAGAAAATATGGAGAGCCCTTAACATTTTGCCACACAGTAGGGGATTCTTACGGGGCTCTAACCTATTTAAATAATCCATCCTTTTAAACTTTCCTCCCCCTTGAAGCTAGTTGCATCAGGGAATTTTAGACTCAGGATTATGGCTCCTTTTTATACCTATGGATTGGACCTGCAACCTATGAGTTCACACATCATGGTGCCTATATTTTATACTTGTTCACCAACTAATTAAATAAAGAGAGATCTCAACATTGATTTTGGAACACCTTATCAAGATAGATCATGTGGGGATGGTAAAATTTGCACTCAGTGAAATGACTAAATATGTGTTGTCCTAGCCTAGCACTCACAGCCACAAGACAAGTAGTCACATTACAAGGCCTTCAACTTCTAGCCTTTAAAGGCCATATCAGAACAATAACCATTTAGTAATCTTGTTAGAAAGGACCAAAATGAAATAAAATACATATAGAGTATGGATTAAAAGAATGCAACAAATTATATCAACATGGATTGAAAATTTTCATGGCACCCTAATGCCCATATCCACAATAAATTATTAACACACAACATCCAATAACATTCCATTTCTATGGAAAAAGAATATGAATTTTTCATATTCTTAAATAATGATAAAGCATACCTTTTAAATAAAGAAAATATGGTATCCAATGTAAAAACCATCGAGGTTCACTCTGTGAACATATAACATAGTATTGGTTTAACAACATAGTAAAGATTTTCTTCCAAAAAAAATTGTTGAACCCCCTTTCAATACACTTTTATAATTTGAAAAACCTTTATTTTCATTAGATATCCTAGGTATCCGTTTTTTCCATGGTATTTGTATACATTTTTTTTTCTTACCTTTATTATGGTAACATGACACAACTCTTATAACCCCCAGAAACTTGGAAGATCAAATATGAAACCTTAGTAAGAAAATATTTCAATATGGAGAACAACACACTAGACAGAAGTCAACTTCATTTATAATTATTTCAATCAACTTCAAATCACATTCAATCACAAATCATATCTATTCAGACACCACCCTAAGTGGGAACACAATTGGGTTCACTCCACCTTCACACTCATACTTATTCAAAGACTAATCTAACTTCACACACCATGAAACTCACACAAACATATAGACATAAAATACCTATTCAAATCCCCGAATACTTTATTCAACCCTCTAAATACATAACTATAAACTCTTATATAAAATAATTAATTATCAATAATTACTTATTAATATCTCAAAATTATTTTATATTCAAAATACCCCATCAAACCTTGGTTTGATTACAACATGTATACTAATAAAAATATTCAAAATACCCAATCAACCCTTGGTTTCATTACAACATGTATACTAATAAAAATAAATACATTCTTATGACAAAATTGACCAAAACACTTTTTGGTCTATAGTCAGCCAAAATGATGGAAACTATTCGAATAAATCACTGGTACCCTTATCACATCATAAGGCACTCCAAGGACACTATTACAAATTTTTTATTACATTAATGGGTTGGTTTTTGTCTTTGACAATTTCTTTAAGACATTAATGGGTTAGTTGAATTTTCGTGGATTTCCATGTTGTATCCGTTTGACTATGACTATTGCCTTTTCTTCACGCTTTTGTATAAATCCATCGCTGCGAGTTTTAGAAGTGCCAAAAACATATATACATATATACACATGCTTCTTACAGGTTTACTCGTTTCAACCAATAACTGTATTGCACAGTTCATAGGTTTTTTTAAGCTCTGAGATTTTGATTGAGTTGGCTATTTTCACGGGGACTTTACTTAGTGAACATCTCACATAGCATGTGCGATCGTGGGATATTAAAAAATACCCTTAATTTCCAGAGATATTGACCCAAACTCTTTTTGTTGAAACCCCCTCCCAATACTTAAAACCTCCACCCCACCCATTTTTATATCTCGATCCTTATAAACCACCCTACCCACCCCCACCTTAAACCACTCATCTCCCAATACCTGCAATATATTGGTTCAAGTTTTAATAATTTTAAAACCCACAATATGAACTAACATGATAGGATATTGGTCAACAAGTGAAGCCTCGTAGCTAGCTTTCAAGAATGACCAATCTTTTTAGCTTTTTCATATTAATTTTATATTTTGATTACATTAATTGTCATATAATAAATCAATAGTATATTTAGAGATCAAGGACCACCGAGATCCAATTAAGTGAGATAAAAAGCCTTTAATCCAAACACTAAACATCAACTATGTTACAATACATTGATTACAATACTCCTTCATTTGGAATGGACGAAAACTCACAAAACACAGACCTACGCCATCCTAAACTAAGTTGAACCCTTCGAGTTTAGATCATCAATCAAGAATTAGGCAAGCTAGATAAAACATTAAAAAGAGTCAGGTAAAAGTTGTAGCAACAAATGAAAGGATTCAACATGTTCTACTCTTAGTGAATGTTATGAACGAACCCTAATAATCTTCATAACAACAAAATAGTCTTCTTAACAACAAAAGAGTGGCAGTTGCATTATTGCATACAACTTGTTGAAAAAAATACCATGGTTTTCTTCATTGATATATTGAGAGACCATCTCAAGTGAATACCTCAATCTCACTTACAAAATAGTAAGTCTTTCCTACTCATAACGACACAAACCAAAATGAGTTACAATTTTCATTCATGCATCATTTTTCCTGTGCGTCTTTTTCTTCAATTTTCATTTTCTTTACTACTTGGGATGGATCCAGATTGTCAGAATTACGATTTTATATCATGATATTGAATTTGCACCATTGTTTGGGTTAACAAGTCCTCAATTCCTCTCCACATGGTATGATAATGTTTGCCGCCCAGTCACGACATCAATATATATTGTATTGTTCTCCTCTAACTGTCCACTAACTAGCAACAACCACATTAAATTAATGAATGTGTCTGAATACGTCGATAGGCGTAAATTTAGGCACATACTTTTTATATTAATGTTTTACCCTATGGTATGTGCTTAAATTTACGTCTATCGGCTTATTCAGACCCATTAATTAATTTAATGTGGTTGTTGCTAGTAACGCGTGGGCATGTAGACATATCTTCAAAGTATTAGTAGCAATAATATTATTTAAATAATTGTAATAAAATTATACTTAATTAAACAAAAATTTCTCTTAATAAAACAATCTTAATGAAGTGATTTGATTTGATTAATTAACAATGTAAAAATTAATTATTAATAATATATTTTAATTATGATGTTACATTTTAATTAATTAATTACATCATGAATAATTACATTAAAGATATGTTCTTTAATTAAATTACTATATTCAAAGTAATAATGAAATATTATTAATAATTCACAATAATATTATATTTCATTTAACACCTAGGGTTAAATCATAATGTCTATGGGACATGAATATTATAGGGAAAAAATTGGTTATATGATAATGTTTGCGGGATATGAATATTAAATATTAGAGGAAAAAATTTCTAGATTATAATAAGTGCAAATATAGGCATTTGATTAATTTTCTTGATTCATGGTTAATTGCGTCGAGAGGCGCTCTACAGCCCAGTATGGGGGAGATCTTGTCATGTGATGTAACGTTACTAACATGTCGGCAAAAAATAATAGTGAAAGTGAATATTATGGAGGAGATCTTGTCACGTGATGTAACGTTACTAACATGTCGACAAAAAATAATAGTGAAAGTGAATATTACGGGGGAGATCTTGTAACGTGATGTAACATTTGTAACATGTCTGCAGAAAATAAATAGTGATAATGAATATTATGGGAGAGATCTTGTAATATGATGTAACATTTATAATGTTTGTAATATTGAAGTAACTAAAGTAAAAAGTAGTAAATATTTTATCAGCCTAATAATGTAAAATTATCCCACTCATAAGCCCACCAAAAAAATCTTGCCAGAACATGCTGTAAGGATTAAAAAACTTGCAGAATATGTTGCTCGTGCATAATTACTGGCTTCTTACAATATTTATCCAGTGCTCGTGCATAATTACTCGCTTCTTACAATATTTATCCAGAGCTTGTGTATGTCTATATATTATTTAGTTTCAGATATTTCTTGAAATACAAGTTCATTGAAGCAATGCATAACATATCACGAATGATTTGGGTGATGCTCGCTGCTTTGCTTTAAATATTGAAGAAAAAATCAGCACAAATGACCGACATAAGAAATGCCTAAACCGTGGCGCAAAACCATTTAATAGATTGAAGCTCTGATAAACCATAAATGGGAAAAAACTCTTTTGGTTTCAAAATTCATGGCATAAATTCCAGAAATGCAAAATGTGTAACCATATCATTGAGTGTGAACATGAAATAATTGTTACCATGCATGTATTTGTAATTTGTACATGAAACGGTTCGTGTAGAATGTAATTTACCTGACAAATGACAAGTGAGTCATATCATGGAAAGTCATATGAAGCTTTAAATCTCTCGTGGAAGCTTTAAATCTTTTGTTGTTCGACCCATTTTGTAAGAAGACGATGATCAGCAAAGCCCACCATCATCATGAGGCCGAGTCCAGCGATCAAAGGTATACCTCTA